>JAZGTK010005463.1:3980-22391 GCA_036877625.1 Ambastaia sidthimunki
CATGTTTGTCAAAATGACTCACTTGCGTCTTAGCCACAGCCATATTTACCAAGATTAGCTTTTCTCTGTTTACTTCAAACCAAAACATTAAATTGCCTTGCTGCCTATGTAGTACTGTGTGCTATGTCTGTGACATATTAGACGTGACAGAAAAAACACTGAACGCTATACAGAATCCTTCTGAATTATTTTTGGTGTCACCTAGATACTAAAATCCAGAGCAAACAGCCTTTTCCAAAACATAATTCAACCCTGCAACGAGTGATTGTTATAGTAACAGTTTCAGACATCACATTTTGACTTTTGCTAAACGTTTAGAGAACGATTAAGCTATCCTTAACACTTTTGTTTGCAGGTGTAAACTGTAGATGTTGTTAAACTAACAAGACAAGCACACTTAGAGAAAAATAATAGCTCTTGATTAGAGGCATTTGTTTGAAAGAATTTACAAAAGCTTTGTGCCATTTGTTTGAAATTCTCTCAGGACTGTTTGAATGTTTCCATTGTTTAGACTCGTCTACCAAAATGTGAAAATGATTAGCGTATTGCTCAATTTAACAGGCAGGATTTGTAAATATAACCCAAAGATACAGCTGCACATTTGATAACATTTTCCTCCTAGCATGATGACGTTCATTTTTATGCTTTTGGCAAACACTTTTATCTAAAGTGGATTACAGTGAATTAAAGCTATTGATTTAATTAGGTTTTGTGTTCCATGGGAATCAATCATGGTGAAATTTTAGATTACATTATTTTTAATTTAAAAAAAACTTTGAATTTAAAGCTATTTTAGATTTTCTCTATGAAGGACAACGTTGAAGAAAGGGGCAAAACAGGGTTTTTTTGATTGATTTTGTCACATATTTTGTTGTTTTGATACATAAATTTTGAATGTATCTCCAATATTTTTTATTGTATCTCCTACATCACAGTAATTTGAAGCGTTTTGATATGATCTATCCCAAACTAATGTAACCAGTTATTTTTAGAAACCACTGCATAGAAGCAAACCTGTGGTTATCTTATTAATCATACAATGCTGGTTTGTAGAAAAGTTTTTCAAGATAATAATAATAATTATTATTCACTATGTTGTAGGATTTATTGTATTTTTGTCAAACAGCCAATACCACCATTATTTCTATTTGTTTATTTATTTATTCCCAAACATTTAAGGAAACACAGCTATCAAAACAGCTGTAGCACACATGGTGTTTCAAATATACAAATAATGCCTTAATACCTTTTAAAAACACTTAAATTTAACCAGATTTAAACTTCTGTCTGTGACAATTATAATCACAGACGTAGTTTTCACACAACAGTCATTGTATTGTTTCACTCCTAGAGTCCCCTGGTGAGGTGCTAATTCTGCTTAATGTCAACCCCGTCAAACAGGTGATGGTCCATAAAAGTGTGCAAGCAAAAATGTGCCCAGCCTTAGATTTCATACAACAGCCATGCTCATGTTAGATTAAACCTGCATAATGTATACATAGCCAATGAGTGGCAGTTTTTGCAGCACGACAAGGAAAATAAACCATAGTTAATTTTGGGGATCTCAGGGATTTGTGATGGCTAGCAGCCCATCAATTTCACTCTAAACGCTCACTGTGTCCCATAGACACAGAAAGCTTAGGGGTCTGCACAACACCTCACCTCACGCAGATGCCAATTTGCAGTTGTCATCTGGAAAGTGTTAATGGACAGCTAATCCCGCTAACACCACAAACACATTTTTTTTCAGAGACTTGGCAAAATAATCCTGTTTAAAATCTGTGCAATTCCTCAACATGGCAATGTCATTCGGACACAACTTTGAAAACTAAAACTGACAAAATATTTTTGCTCAAAATCCCCCACCCCTTAATCACAAGAAACATGTAGAGGGGATGTTAGCAAAACTTAGCCAAATCTGTTGACTCTATCTAAGGCTATTTCTGCAAACAGTCTTATACTAATGTGCAGAAACTGCCTTTAATTTATGCTTAATTAATAAATAAAAAATGAGTGGAGTTAAATATAACTGTCAAATGTACCTTAAATTATCATTCATCTTCCAAACAGTGTTGAATCTTTTCGTTTTTGATGCTGGAGTTAATGTTTTTCTTGTGGTCAGGTTTAGTCCACAAGGGCCTGTACTAGAGCAGGCTGCCCTTACAGTTAAACATGTTTAATTTTCAGATTTGGAAAAGTCAGGATGTGGCTTCAAATGAGACAAACCAAAGCAAATTCTCCTTCCCTAATTCTTTTTGCACAATTAACATTGCACAATTTGTCAGGGAAAACGAGGAGGTCCATGTCTTCATCGCTGAAGAAACCCAAAGCATTTCACAACGCACATAAGGTCTTCAAGGAGACTAAAGAAATAAAATACATAAAAATAACATCTCAGACCAATGTGGTCAAGAGAAGCAAAGCGTCTAATTCTCTCTCTGTTTAATGTGTGTTTTTGTCACATGAAAGGCTATCATAGGCATTCGGTTAGTTAGTGAATGGCTTCACAGGCTCTGATGAAAGTCATATGTTTCAGTTAAGACAAATTCAGTGTTTCTACAGGCCAGCTCTACACGATTAATAAGACAAGCACAGGTTTGGCTCTGTCAGTCTTCTTAAAAACAAGACTTTTTTGCACTGGTTTCTTAAATGAATAAACTGAATATTTCTCAGTGCTGTTAACCTCATTAATCTGAAGTTTAATTCTCTCACATAGCCCTAAACTGAATTTCAAGAATGTCTGACAGAAAAAGTCTAGCATGTAATGTCATGCTGGACTGAGCAATGTCAGAAAAGCGTGAAACAGCCTTTTCTTAAATGGAAGATATAAACATTTACTTTGATTTCCTCTTTCATGCAGTGTGTAATTATTATGAATGATCATGACACATTTAATAGGCACATTGTTTAGTGAAATGAAGGTTACAGAGGCAGTTGGGTTTGTTCACCTTAATATAATCTACAAAGACAGCATATGGTCCATTCAGGTGAATTGATATGAGTTTAATTTGTTAGAATAGTAAGATTGAATTTCTGATAATACTGGGTCTGGTAAACAGCAGATTCATTGTATATGGAGCCTGTAATATGGTGTTGACTTTATTATACGTTGTTAGATTATTGTTTTTTCTGTTAAAGGTCTCAGCCACGTACACCCAAAGAAAGTGTATGAAAACATATGAATGCAGTTGTATCAAAATATCAAACTAAGTTACTAAGACATGCAAACAAATAATGGTAGACCTCTCAAAACTAACCTGGCTTCTTTGAAGTAATTTTTAAATGGATAGTTCAGATCTTTGATGTTGATTGGTCGCTATGTCAGTAATGTCAGTAAATGTCTGATTTGTTGCTTGAAAAGTAATGATATCTTTTTTTTTTAAAAAAAAACATTTTTTTTTGCAGTTGAGGGGCAGTTGTGGTCTACTGGTTAAGGAGTCGGGCTTGTAATCAGTAGGTTGCTGGTTCGATTCCAGCAGGTAGTAACTGAAGTGCTCTTGAGCAAGGCATCTAACCCCCGATTGCTCCCCAGGTGCTGCAGTGATAGCTGCCCACTGCTCTGGGTGTGTGTGTTTATGACTTGCAGTGTGTGTTCACTCCTCACAAAGGATGGGTTAAATGCAGAGGTCACATTTCGGTTATGGGTAACCATAACTGACAAATACATGTCACTTTCACTTTACTTTATGATATCATGCATGTTTATTCCTTTTTTGCATTCAATTTTAAATGATGAAATATGGCCAAGTTTGGACCCCACAGCATGTGATCAAAAACAAAATTAATCATTTCAACAGAACCCTAAACATATAACACAAGTTTCTTCAGCCTCAGGGGTGTGTTAAAATGTACAGCACTCCTATATTTCACTCACTCAAGAGTACAGAGCAGCTAATTCACTTACAATTAAAATCAAATGACATTTGATGAAACATTTTCCGCTGGCTGTGGAATGAAAGACCTGCAGGTATATGTTTGTGGAGATAATTGATTGATGGGTGTCTGGGATAAATGCCAGACTAAAATTGCATCAATCAAGATTATATGAACATGATCCGTGCAGTTTTTTGGCGCAGGCAGTGACAGAGAACGGGAATATTCTGCTTTGGTGTTGCAGAGAGGATGCATATCTGTGGGAATATAGAGAGTAACACTTTGGATCATAGAGCCAGTGATAGAAAAGCCGTTTTGCATTAATTTGCACTTAAACAGCCTGAGGGAGTTTTGACACAGTATTCCAGTCCTTTAATGTATGAATTGTGGTTCCTTTAATTAAAGACTTTACTGTAACAAGTATATGATTTACAGTGTTGTTGTCACAGTCTGGAGGAAGAACATAAACATGCTCATCTCCTCTTTTCCATCTCTCATTTGTTTTCCTGTTTGTTAATTCCACAGCATGTCTGTTCCGGTACAACTGGCTGTCTTTTGTCTACCTCATCTACCTTTTACTCATCCCACTCTTTGCAGAGCCGACAAAGACAACAATGCAAGGTGAGTCTCTTAATTTTCCATATATTCCCCCATAAGATTCCCATGTTCACACTTCTGTGGAGTTTTGATGTTCTTTAGATCTCACCTAAAGCAAAATATTCTCCATGTAATGACTTGCATTCTAACTGCACTTGGAATGCTGTTGATGTGGGTATCTCCTATGCCACTAGCACCAGATGAAATGGCAAAAATCATTTAAACAGGTTTCCCAAACATTTCTAACGTCTTCGTCCCCATCTTGCATTATTAAATGAAACAATCCCACTCTAACCTCATGCCATTGGTTAAATCAGAAGCTGATATACTAAATTTGCACCAAACACAGCTACACTCTTGAAAAAATAATAGTTCTTTAAAGGTTCTTCACAGCAATGCCATAGAAGAACCATTTAAAAGAGCCATGTTTTTATTTACCTAAATATAGTTTAAAGAACCTTTTTCAATTTTTAAAGAACCTTTTGTGAAGCAGAACGTTTCTGTAGAAGTTAAAGGTTCTTTATGGAACCATACAGCCAAAAATCCTGTTATGCCATTGTGAAGTATTTTTTAAGAGTGTATATAAAGTGTATGTCTAAATAAATAATAAATAAAACAATTAGGGCACTGCTGAACTTTTAGAGGTTTCCCAACTTGGCCCAAAAACCAAGGCAGCAACAACAGTAGACATATGGGGACCACATAGGGGGATGTGACCTATAGACGTACCCCCAATTTTTCAGTAAGTGTATTCTCTGGGAATTGAAAACATGGCCTTGACACTGTTTGCATTATGCTGTAATAGTTAAGCTACAGGAAATCTTGACCCCTCTGTGCATTAGACTACAACAGGAGAAAGTATTTTAACATGCCAAACATTCTCATGAAAGTGATGTTTCACATCATTCCTGTAGATATCACAGAGGAATCTTAAGAGATCTGAATAGCTCACAGTGATGAGTTACAGCTACAAGGCTTACAAATGTGTGTCATGAGTGATGTATGACGTGTTTGAAAGGAAGTCATTGTGCATGACACAGTCATGACATCTGTGTGTCATTCTGACACGGTCATGACCTGAAACAAATCCTCCCATGTCAGAAATATCCAAGATCTTCATTAATAGCTTTCTATATCAAGGTTCATTGTTCCTTGCCTCTATTATATTGCTATTATAAAACATCTGTGGTACTCTTAAACAACAAGTTCAGCCTAAAAGTAAAGTATGTTTTCCTGCATTTATTTTTACAGGGGCATTGTACAAGGTCTAATTATGTTGTTAGAAAAATACTTTTATTTTTCTGTGAATTTCTTCTGAGATGTGGTGGAGTTCCTCGGCTACTGGCAGTGTCAGCTTCATGGAGGGATTCAGGGGGGTGTAGAGAGTGGGAGAGGGTGGAATGCAGTCTCTTTTCCCAGCATTCCTCAATGTGTCATCAGTTCACAAGTTCAGCTGTTACCTCATGACATTCACTGTATTAGCCTTTAGCTTGACAATCTGGCTGTAAACTAAAGAAACTGAGCCAAACAAGAGGTGAATTCTGTTTATTATTTATTATTTATAAGACATGAGACCCTCCAGTTTTCAACTCACAATCAAGTCAAATCACAATCTCATCTTTATTTTTATCTATAGTTTCTTCTGGGCACCAATAAGATTGAATTGAGAATGCAAGTCTCCTGCTGAGGTTGTATTCTGAGAAACAAACCCTGTAATATCTCGAGTTTCAGGAAACATCTCTCAAATGTTATAAAACTGTGCTCAGGTTTCCAAGAAACATTTTTGTAGAAGGAACATCTGAGAATAAAAATGTGATACCCAAATGAAACAGAGCTCCATTAAAGATCACTTGAATAAAACTGGAATTTTATGGCTTTTAGTCCATGTCCACGTAAACTATTTCTTAAAACTTTTTCTCATAGAATTTATTCAGTTCTCATTTAACACTTAACCCCTTAAAATAACATTGTCTTCCAGGAAAACAGGAGAAGTATTGATGAAGCATCTTGCACTTGGCAAATCTAATAAAATGCTCTTCAAGAATGTTCCCTCCCTCTAATACCACCTAATAACACAGAAACTTTACATTTTTGAGTCAATGTGCTTAAATGTTTCATATCCCAGGCAAGAAGGGATGACTGATGTTCAGTCTTCACAATCATGATTCAATGCCAAAGAGTTTACACTAATCACAGCAATAGACTCAGTGAGACCACAGATGGGTCACACAGATGACAAACTAAGATTTACCCTCTATTCAGATCATGAAAAAGATGCAAACATAGAAAATTTTCAAATTGGCTTTTTTTGCCAAATCCTCTTGGAGCATGTTATGCTGGGTACGTTGTCCACCTAAATCCGGAATGAGATCATGTCTAGTTTGATCGCTTGAACCTAAATAAACGAGCCAATAACAAATGCTGACTTATGGACTAGTGGTAATACTATGGTATTATCTATTTAAAATACAGATGTTTTTCTGCCATCTGTGTTTTTCTATCATCAAATAAGATACTTTTTGACATGTCTTCACAAACTCAGCTCATTTATCACCAGAAACTGATGCATGATGTTTGTTTATACAGAGGGATTGGCTAAAAATTGGCTCCTCTTCCGTTGACGCGCGTGTTTGAGGCTTGCACAGGCATGCAGTGTGTTTGTCTGTCTTAAGTAGGAGATTCCAGCCCTAGGCAATGAAGTTTAACAGCTGTAACTGAGTAGAGCTAATATGAGCTCACAACTCTAAACCTGAGGGCAAGCTGACCCGTATGTTTTTAACAGACTCCTTTATTTCTTTATTAGTGCCGCTTGTTTGGGCAGGTATGGCTATTGTTACTGCTCATACTTTGTATCCTTCCATCAAGTTGTCTTCTTGTTAAAGGGGGCTTCTGCTGAAGTAATCAGGTTTGCATTAAAGAAAGGAACTGGGCCATATATAGGGACCAAAATGTCTTGGAGTCTTTAGGATGGGATCTTTTGTCTTGGGCCGATAAGCATGAGCTTATTTTATTAACTTGAGATTTTCATTAAATATGCAAAAAGCTTAAATATGCAAAAGCTTATTTGGAGCAACAACATTGGAATAAAGTGCAGATAAAACATTTTAGTCATCACCTTGCCTCATATGGAGCTCATTTAAAGACAGCTGTTTGCTGGGAAGTGCACATATCTTACACGCAGTGCGAAGGGAAAGCAGAATCAGTCAGTGGATGGGGGTCAGGAGTTCACTCTGTTAGCTGACTGCTTGTGGCTGGACAGATTAAGACATTTGCTTTCTGAATACAGTAGCTGCTTTACCGAACCATCACCTCCGAACCATCACCACTGCTCATATCCGGCATGTGACATCATAGTGATGTTCTTTTGAATAACCATCAGAATTGTATTAGTTTGTTGCTTTATGTTGGGATGTTTTATGTTGTTCTTTATCGCGTGGATGTGACTGATCATGCAAACAAATAATCTCTTTGGATTACTTTACATAACTCTTAAGGCAATACAGATTTTTGTAGTTAATTGTCCTCAGCATAGTTACAATGGTAACCGATATCATGATATGCAAATACTTGTTGTTTTTTTGTCTTTTTTTATGTCTAATTTAAGCCCACGAAACATCATACTTAATTTCACTACTGATAAAAAAAATTATGTTTAAAAATATATTTAATGAAAAATTACAAATTTAAAACAATAGAAGTATAATTATTCGAAGCAAAGATGTTTATAAAATAATACTGAAACCATTTTTATATGTGTGGTGACTGATTGTGCACTTAAAAATGTCAAAAATTTGTATTGGATAGCAAGTGTCTACAGGTTTATTATCTGAAATATCACCCACACCTAATTTCACAACAAACTCTATAGTGTCTCATGGGTCCAGGACGTCATTTGTGAGATACCTTCAACCTGAATGGTGTGGAGTTTAGACTCATGCTCTTATGTAGAAGTAAATAGCTCTCTTGTCTTTGTTCAGCTTGCAGTCTTGCAGTGTGGCTGTTTGTTTTGTTTAGACCCTCCACATGAGGGTGAGTCAGACCCTGCAAATGTACCTCAGTTGGCCCCTGCGTCATCAGAGCCAGATGTGGCCTATTAATTACAGTGCCTTTACTTCTCCTTATGCGCAACTGTTTTAAGGTGTTGATATGAAATTGGGTAGATCTCAGATGAGATTTTAAAATATCTGACAGCTTCTTTAGCTAATGTCAGACACTTTATTACAGCTCACAAATATTCTTCTGCTCTTGATCCACTGTTATAATCAGGTCATGTTGGGATTTTGGAAAGTGGGTCATAAAGCAAGCGGAATATTCAGGAAGACAGAGGAAAAAATACGAAATCTGTCAAGCTGACCTTAAGCTTTCATTGTGAGAGACACATTTTTAAGTAATGAGAAACTTGTCATTCTGCCGATCCCGAGAAAAAAGAAATATAAGTTCTGCACAGCAGAACAGACAATCTGTTCTCTTGAGAGGATGCAGGAGGCAGGATGGTTTCCTGAGGAAACGCAACTGAATGGAGAGGTCGTCAGAGAGGGACCCCGACCCTCGCGGCCCTCCTAAGCTCGGCCTTACCTCGCTTCCTCAGGAAGTTGTGTGGTGGATGAGTCACCGGTCCTTACAGGGGGCAGTCATCATTTATTTATTTATTTATTTTTGGAACACTGTAAATAATGTAACATTTGCTACGGGAATTAAGGTATAGCTGTTAATATACTTAAATACATATATTCTTTAAAAAAAGAGTGTTTGGTATCCACTCTCTCATTTTTAGGACTCCTGTTAGTTTTAAATGACTCCTGTAGAGTCAAATGTAGGAAACATTCATTTATGTTAATAATGTGCTATTGTTTTATTCTTTTATTTGAAAATGTAATTTATGTATTTCAAGAAATCATATATGTGATGTCATATATATTTGATCATACATGTCTAGATGCCCCTATTAAAAATGTGTAACCTGTTAAAATATAGCATTCACATGATTCCATTAGACACTAAACAGTTCAGTCTATCAGACAGTGATACACTACATTCTGTGTCTTGTAAATGAAACTCTATCAGCAATAATTCATGAAGACACACAAACAACAGTTTCCTGAGATTGACTTCCAGCAACTTAAATCTTTAAGAAACCTTAAGGCTGTTAATGAAAAGCTTGCTAAAAAGCAAACTATACAAACACTTTAAAATACTGTGAAAATGTTCAAACTTTAGCAAACTTACTGTAAGGCTGTTTTAACATAAACTGAAATGATGTGCATGAATGAGTGAATGAACACAAACAGGCAGCACAGCTGTTTTTTATGTGCTGTGGATGATATACAGTATCATGCAATGCACAGAGATTACCTGCTCCTGTCCAGTGGATTTCTAGTGTGTTTTCATGTAAGTCCCACAGTTTCACAAACTGTCCACCTGTAGCCAAAAGCAAAGCAGTAATACATTGTTGTAAAAGAGCGCTTGATAAGTTCATGGCATCTAGCTGGAGTATAAATAAACCTGAAGCACTGGCAGTGTAACACATCCAGAGTGATTTAAGAGAGAAATATTCATGCAATGAAGTATTTACTCCAATTGGAATGACTGCAGAAAACAGAGGCTGTATTCTATACAGTGTGGATCCATTTTACATTTAATGCAATTTTTTTGCTTTCTCCCTTTTATTCTGTATACATTTGTTTATTTCTGTTTGAAATTAGTTTAGCTGGGTTTATTATGGCATTCACAAATATTGGTTGTGATCTGATTGTGTAAGCCAACTGGAGTAGGTCAGACTGGAGTTTTGGTCATTTTTTAAAAATGAATCAGAGGCTATGATTCAGTTTCTTAATATGTAAACTTGAAAACCAGATGTAGACAAGTGCAGAAAAAACCTCTTAAATAACAATATAAAATATTTTATATTGTTATATTGTTACAGATCTAAGATGTTGTTTTGCTGATCTATAAGAATGTGATTCACGCATATTGTACACATAAGACATTAATAGTGACATGTGAATTAATTAGATGTTAAAATACTTTTGTATGTCCCACCTTAATATACAAATACAAATGACTAATAATCCATTGGTAGGGCTGCATAATATATTAAAGTACCCCAAATGTTATAAATAACTGAATATGTCTGTAAGCTGTGGTTTATAATCAATGGTGGTATTGACTGATAGTCCTTTTGTAACAGCTTCTGAACCTTTCTTAACTTATGTTCACTTCCAATCACTTCCAAAATAGGACAACACAGAGGATCAGTTTGAAGCAGTGGTTTGAGTCAGACACGGATTGTCTGAGGCTTAGCTATATTTCGGACCTCTCAAACAGTGAAGATTCACCTCACGTTTTCATCCTGTGACATACCCAGTTCAAACCCTAAGACCCATGCTGACGTTCTGAAAGGGATGAAGTGGCTCACGAGGGAAATGAATAATGAGAAAACGACCCCCAGCCGACGTGCTGACATAGACGTGTGCCAACAGACCGGCCCTTATTTCTCCACCACTAAATAACAAACACATCTGGACCATATTTGCGCTTCCTGTGCCAGGCTTATCCTCAGTTCTGCTACACCTCATAATGGCTTCAATACATGGCATGACTGATCCATGGTCTCCATTTGTTTAAAGTGGTCATTAGCACATATTCCATCCATTTAATTATTAAATCATATAGTTTTTTTTAACTACACACTTTTATAACATGAAAAAATATAGCCAGGATGTTTTTTGAAGAGATGGAACCAGACGTACAACTAATTTGCTTTTGAATAGAATGTTTTCTTATATAAGGCTTATTGTACACACTGTTAAAATGATATAGCATGACCAGACATGTTAAACATGTTCGTAACAGTAAACAGTTGTACTGATCGCAAAGCTTGGACAGATTTTGCTTGACAACAGCTGTGTGGAGTTTACATTTCTCAGATGGTTCAGATATGATTATCAGTTTGTGTTATTGTATATATAAAGACAAACGTGCCAGTGGTGTAAAATATAGAGTCAGTAGTCTTATGGCTTGACAGTGCTTGATATTGGCACATTTAAACTTGCATCCAACTTTCAGTTATCTTTAGTTATTGGTCACTACCAAAATGAATATTTTCTTTACTTTTTACAAGTACATATCGATAACCTCTAGATGGAAGTTAATAGATATGTTTGATTTCACACTTTCTATTATCACAAAATAGTAGATCAAAAAGTAGAACACAAAGATTAGTGCTAGGATATGTTATGACCCCAGACTATAAATCCTAAAGTAAGCTTGAGGGCCACTCATCTGTCTGCTTAGCACATTAGCATGTTCGGTTCACGTCAAAATCTTATTGAATTTTAGCTCTAGACGGAGATTATTTATGAGTCTTCAGTCTTTAAAGTCATTGTGAGGGTGTTTTGTGTGACAGCGTGTTAGCCTTAGGAACATAACTGTGACAGATGAATGGAAGTGTTGGCTCAGAGTGTTTACAGGTCTGTTAACCTGCACTGTGTCTGTGCTATGACAGCTCATTTTAGCCTTTTCTGTTTGAACTCTGACTGTCATGCGCAGCAAAAGCTTCTGAATGGCCTAAGTTTTATTTATCTCTTTTAATGTACTCATTTACATTAACTACATCTAAGCTAACTGGGAACATTCTCAGAACGTTTGCTAATATACTCTAATAGTTCTCTTAACATTATCAAAAAAATCTATTTTTTTATAGTTTTTGCAGTAATGTTAGTAGAATGCTTGTTAATGTTATGTCATATATCGATGTCAAGACGTTATTCTTAAGTTGTTACTAGAACATTCTTAAAAAACAATGTAGAATTTTAAAAAAGTTTGCATACCAATTATATAACCAAGCAATAACGTTAACACAGCATCTAAAAAACTGGATGTTTTGAACTTTCCTTAAACATTCAAAATAACATTTTAACGTTTTTATTACGTAATGGAAATGTTCTTATAACTGTTAGCTGGGATTGCATAACCTCTGTTTTTGCTCCATTGTGCTGAAGAGTTGTTAATAAATTGTTGGCTCAGCCTAAAACACATTAAGCAGATTAGTATGTATATTCTGATGATAATACCCTAATTTGGCCTGTTTACAGAGTGTTTTTTATTTTGCTAAGCCTTTTTAAAAAGCGCTAATTCCATAATGAGGAAGTTTTTAGCTTTGGTAATATTTTCTGACATGTGAAGACTGCATTACAGTGAGTTATGAAAACAGTGCGTGTAAAAGGACTGATACGTAATATTTCATTGAAATCCACAGGGAATGAAATGATCCCTCTCATTACGTCTGATATTTTGAGTAAGACTACAAAATGTGCTCTTGTGAATTTAAGAGGTCTGCGTTTAATCAAAAGAGACTTGTGTGCTTATTCTGACACACATTTGACTGGGACTGTTTCAGACACAGTAATGTTACGCACACTATTTTCTGAAGCATTTTAGACCTCGTTAATGCCTCAATTATTTGCACAACCACCTTTTTATCCACCAATAGAATATTTGTTCTATAGTCTGCAAAAATGCTACCAAAATCTTTTTATTAGCATTCACCAGATGCTAGAAGTAACAGCTCGTAAAAGCAGGTGATTTACATTTTTCTAAAAAGTTACAATGCTGGCTAGATCCCTGTATGTACTGCCGGTTTAATTTTATTAATCTCATTTCTTGTAACCACTAGACCTTTCTCGTTTATCATCTGATCTGTCTGTCACTAGCAAATGAATCATTTATTGGTTTGCAAATTATGTCAATTCCCATTTGGACTGTGTGGACCGCGAATGTTCTCTTCTATCTTCAAATACATTTGATGGCACTATATCTGTGAGATTGTGTCCTTTCCAGCTTTACAACATCAACATGTTCCTCCAATAAAGCACCTTTCAGTGTGCACCTCTGATTTCTTCTCCTTTAAATCTTTGAAAATGTTTATGTAGCATTAGAAACAAATCAAAAAGCCTTTCAACCCCTTTATGGCCTATAACTTGCATTATTCACTGCATTGTGTCATTTGGACTTTTTAGAATATGGTCGTGAACTCACACTGCGTCCAGTGATCCTAAATGATGAAGAGCCCAAACACAGGCCAAAAATATCAAAAGTTAATGAATGCCAAGAGAGAGAGAGAGAGAGAGAGAGACCTGTACTACAACTGTGAATTTCCGGTAATAGCAGGGGATTACAGCAGCTCTTTCCTATTAGAGCAGAAAGATGGGTTCAACTCAGTGAACTTTCACCGGGACACGTGGAATGCTTGAATTCCCTACAGTGTCACTACTGGACTCAGCTGAACTACAACCTGGAATATTACAAGTCATTGGGTTTTTACTGCTCCGTAACAATTATACAAACTTTTTTTTGACTCATTATTTGTTATGACCAGGCCTACACAGAATTTGCGCCCAGGAATTCCACAAAAAGCTGCAGAGATTTCTGACAGGTTTCCAAGGAATTTGAAATCATGTCTTATGACATATGTATCTGTTGTAGCTTACAGCATATGATAATGTTCCTCATTTATTGTAATGTTTTATTCTGTAATTCTTAAACCACTTTTTCTTCTGCAGGCCACACAGGGCGTTTGCTGAAGTCCCTGTGTTTCACCAGTATGACATTTCTATTGCTGCATATCATCTACCAAATCACAATCAACAGTCTGTTAGCTGGGGAAAACATTGAGCCCAACTTCAACTGTGAGTACCAACTACAGTACTTGTAAATATAGCCAGACACAGGTTAAAAATATCCCAAAGGACATCTTATTTATTTTCTCATTTGCTTCTTCTAGACAGCAACAGGATTAAACTGAGAGACAATGAAAATGATCTTAGATATGCACATTAATTTCATAACTGTAACAAATATTGTGTCAACCATATTCTTAATTGTGTCTACTTTATTTCCCCTTTAATTTTGGGAGAATTATCTGAGATAAAGCTGATACTTAAATGAAAAATACCTGAGTTTTATTTAAAGCAATAGTATATTTTTGCAATTCTCCTATCATTTACTCACCCTCATTTTATTACAAACTTGTATGACACAAAAGAAGATATTTTGAAGTACAATGGTAACCAAACAACAGTGGCACCCATTGACTTCCATTGTATGAAGACAAAACCTCTGAGACATTTCTCAAAATATCTTCTTTTGTGTTCCACAGAAGAAAAAAAGTCATACAGGTTTGTGATAACATGAGGGTTTAAATTTCCAGAGCTATTTATGAAAAAATCCTCTGAGAAATAGTTTAATTTGTATTTGTTTTAGACCAATAGATTAGTCGTCCAAATAAAATAATTGTCTAATAAAATAACCACACAAATAAAAAATGGGCTTGCAGCACTTTAGGGTAGATTTTCACCCTGGACTGTAATCACACAGTGTTTGTGTCCAAAAAGAAAATAAAGAACTCTTTGTTAACACTTGTCTATAGCCATATAATCCATATAATCAACTTACAATTTTTTAATTATAATTATTGTAATTGCTGCATGTGTTCACCACAGTGTTGAATAAGTGGGAGCCAGGGTAGATGGGAAGGTGGTAGAGGGAAGCTTTTCTATTGGTTAATGTACAAAAGTCCAAACACTGCCATTGAGCTTTCAACATGCCAACTGCCTGTTCTGTCATCGTCCATGTGTGGCAATATTTGTTCTTATATATTTGTTTTATTGGTTTTTAACCAATAAAAGGGTTTTTGAATAGGCAAAAATAGTTAAGAAAATTAAAAATTGTGCTACAGTCACATGACGTAATGCCATTTAATTTATTGGTTGACATCAAACCCAATCATATTCATGTTATGACTCTTATTAAACTTATGAATTAAACTACCCAGAAACAAACCATAAAACATTACCTGCGGTTACAGTCAGTTAGCAACACTGCTATTAGATAAAAGGCTGAAATCTTCGGTTAACCCGGATGCTTTGCAGCGACTCAGAAATGCTTTTTTAAATGCATAAATGAAAAACCTCAAGAAGTGTGCATACAAATTTTTGAAACTTTGGGTGATGTTGTACATATTCTCAAATAAATCTTAACGTGAGCACAGGCAACAGCATACAAATTTGCCTAAGCCTGTTTTGTGCATTTTAGGCTACTGAGCTGGACAAAGGTGACCTAAGGTCAAAATGCACGCCTGGATCATGTTACCGCGACACAAACACTCAAACAGAACCCCAGACCGTAACTAGGCCTCGGCCCAAGCAGGCCTGCACACAACTGGCACGCAGCACTAGCCACAAGCATAAAAGCACCAACATCTGCGCTCAAGATGGAGATAAACTTATTATGATCAGTGAAGGACCCATGACAGACTCAAGCATGTGCTCAGGACGTGTGGTTGTCTTTCTTGTGATCACAAAATACAATTGTGGAGGATCTTGATATACCAAAGTTTCTTCAAAAACCTTTTAGCCTAAAAAAACCCTTTACCCTCCAAAAACAGTTAGCCTAAATGTGAAGTGTATCATTTCCGCACCACTAGATTTGCTTTAAATAAATTTATCATACCTACCAAAACCCTTGTATTTTATCTCCCCCAGCCTTTTTAGAGGATTTAGGGTAAAAGAAATTTAATGTTTTTTTAGTCTGGGTGAGCACATTTTAATGGAAACCCTTCTTGCATACAAGTGCCAAAAACAACAGTTGGCATATAAAACAGCCCTGAGCCAAAAAAGATAGTACCTTTGAGACTTTTAGTGACTAGATTTGTATTCGCAAGGACATGCGTCTATGAACACGACTAAATATTCTTGCCATGTATAATGCAAACCTTTCGTAGACTCTTTTGTATTTACCTCATGAAAGTGTATGGTTGCCCAATAATTTGATATGAAATAACTCTTGGCTAAAAGGATCTAATGCGAGAAACTACAAAGTGAACAGTGAATAAGCATTAAAAAAAGGAAAAGCAATCTTGAGTTCTGTCTTTTAGAGAAATTTGGTGCCAAGTTGAATCTAGTGTATATGAGTCGAGATCTTTAAAAGTTGGTGCATTAGTTCATGAATTCCAGGCCTGAACCATCAGTATGAACAGTGGGCATGCAGAACACAAGGATTTTACTAATGAATGCCATTAGTTTAGTTTTCAATGGTTTATTTTTTTTACTTTAATTAGAATAAATGCAAACTAAGTAACAAAAAAAAGTATTTCTGAAGTACCTTGGAGTACCGGGTAAATGCTATGGTCCAACAGTATTATAGTCATTTAGTTCTGTGGTATACTGTATATTAAAGTGCCATGATATTATTATCTGATATTACCATCTCACAGGTTTGTGTATGTGTGTGTGAGAGAAAGAGAGACAAAGAGAGAGAGAGAGAGAGAGAGAGAGAGAGAGATTGTTTTTTATGACATTGTACTAGTGACAGGGAAATTATAAAATTATATATAAAATATATATCATTTTATATAATATATATCATCCATATATATCAAAAAATATATCAAATTTATGTATATAAAATATGTTTTATATACATACATTTTATATTTTAACATATTTCAAATGTTAAACCCCACATAAACCGCACATTGAAATGACTCCGAGTTTTATATAAAGCCACAGGATTTTACATTACAGTTTCATCTCTGGAGGCCGAGCTGTTTCATATCAGCCAAATATTAAGTCAAGTTAAAACTTGTGGCAATTACAGCAAACAAACCACTGGAGCACATATACTCGCAGTCTTTGAGTATTTTCTTTACAACCCTGTAATGAGAAGCAGTTTCTTTTGTTGGCAAATCTTTGCGTAACAGTTTCTAATGTCGTATATGCATAGCTTTACTGTACTTGTTGTATGTATTGCTGAGAGCCAGTTTTTTCTTTCCTGAAGCTGAATGGTTTGATCCTTCTCCATACATTTTACACTATTAAAAAACATTCTTTATCTTTGTAAAATAATTTTACTGCTGTTTGGTCATTTCTCAGTTTGGGGAAGTAATCTAAAGAATTGTTCCTTTTGCCTTTCTTTAGATACAGTTGAAAGTGTTAGCATATTTGTTAGCATACAATTGAGCATTTAAATCAGTACAAGCACAGTTTCAATGTCACAAAACTATTGCTAGGCATTGACAAAGCGCTTTAGGAAATTCATGCATGAATAAGAAATACTCCCTTGTAAGCACATGCATTTATCTGAACATTTGACACCTTTTCTTTTATTTTTATAGTGGTCAGCCAAAGGCCTTGGTGCATTTGGTGTCCATATGGAAGTGAACTGTGGTCAGCATGACCGTGCCTTGACTATCTCATACCCGGTGTGAGATCAGCTCTTTCCTCTTTATACTTTATTAAATTAGCTTCATAATGGATTAGAACTGATCTACAGTAGCAGTTAAGAATCTATCTGTTCCCATCAGCCAATGGAAGACAGGCAGCTGCACATGCAAATTTGGAAACACCTGGTGTGTATATTATACACATTTTCCTGGTAATCCACAGTAATCCACATTACTTTTATATTAAATAATAATATATATTTATATATTTTTTTCAATTTCTGAGATTAACTGTAATCCACATGTGCAGTAATTAGTGGTTGCTAAGGCAACCTAGCAACCAATCAAAACACCCTAACAACCATCTGGCAATGTAGTACAGTATCTCAGCAAGCACTGACTATAACACAGTCAAATAAAAAATGTTCTTATCACTGTTTCTAACGATTCATTACTGGCATGCTTACACTGTGTCTCTGTGTGATGCGGTAAATCTGGCCTATGCCAAAAATTACATCTCTCTCTTAATAAATCTGAGCCAGTAAAAAGGCATCTGCTGTCAGCTCTTAATCCTCAATGGTCTAGTGTCAGCTATGCAGAGAAACAAGAAATCATTGAGGCAAATTTAGCGATGAAAGACCTTGATAAATGGTTTCACTGGCTCAGAAAGTCTAAAATCCTGTTTTACAAAAGCTGCCAGTTTTGTGCAAAACCTTTTAAAA
>JAZGTK010005464.1:0-22390 GCA_036877625.1 Ambastaia sidthimunki
TCTTGTGTTCTGTTTTTTGATGGGTACACTCCTTCATCACATGATTCATCCCAAGAGTCGGAGCGGTGTTTTTCCTCTTGATACTGAAAAAACTGACTTATTCGATGGGCTACATTGTGGAATTCCTCACTGGATATTTCACCATCAGCATGCCTTTTGCTTGCCTGAAATGACAAATATCCAGTTTAGCAATGGTGCAGAGAAGTGTGGAATGGTATACACACACACATTTTATACGTAAACAATATATATACAAAATATATACCTTTCTCAAAAGATCTCGTTTACTTGCAGAATTGAGTGCTTCTGGTATTTGTATGATCCCATCAACACTCAGTCGATGTTGTTTAGGTGTACGAGGTGTGGTGGGTCTTTGATTAGTGTTCCACGTCTTGTGTCTCTGAGGGCCTGGTCTTCCATGTGAGAGATCTTGCACTGACTGTCTGGGGCTGTTCACAATTTTTTTATTTGGATAAAAAAAAAGGTTAGCTGTGCTTATTATTAGGCAAGGAAATAATTTAAAAACAAAAGAGTAATCACTTACTGTTTATTTTCCTCCCATCCGCTCCTCCACCTCTTGCCGTCCTTCATGTCTTTTTGATCAGCAGGAGAGATTCTCTGCTGTGCGATGTCCTTATGATCTGCGGGACGATCCTCAAGGGGCCGTTTAGATCGCCTTGGCTCCGACGCGCTTTTCTTAGGAGTACTTCGTTCTTCTCTTACATTTGTTTGGGGAAAAGACACTTCATTATGGAGATGTTTGCTTAACTGCCTAGGCTTTACAGACTTGGAGGGTGGAGTAATACTCCTGGGTTTTCTTTTTGGGGACATTCGTCTCACTTTTCTTTTGGGAGACCGTGATGGTGGTGTACGTGATCTTGACCGAGATCTTTTCCTAACGTTTGCTTTGTTCACTTTAATTTCTTGCTTCAGGAAAGTCTCATTTCTGTCAGATTTATTTAAACCATTTAGAAGCTTGCCTCTGGTGCTGAAGGATTTCTGGTGATCCATGCTTTTGACAACATCATTCTTATCTTTCTTCTCCGAGCTTCTTTTCTTCTCTCTGACATCTTCCTCTTTTGAATCTGTTTTGTCATTTACCTGCTTATGTAGCCTTGGGTCCTTTTTATTAACATCAGCAGCCTTTGTATTTTGAGACTCTGTTTCTCTGGGTCTGACAAGGATGCCTTTGCCAGTTGGTGACACAGACTTGGATTTAGCCTTTTCCTCAATGCCAGAATTATCTTTTTTTGGAATCCTCAACCTGTCCAGCTTTATCTGTCTTTCAGCCGAGACTTGTCCTCTTTTTTCAGGTGTACTCAGAAAACTTGGTGTAACCTGACTCTCCTTCTTTTGTATCACTTGCTCTTTTGTATTTGAAGCTGTTGCACCAGTTCTGTTTAATCTAGGATCTCTGGTTGACAACTTCTCTGATGGTCCTAAAGGCCAAGGCTTGGTCTGTGGTGTAGGAACTGTTTGACTGACCACTGGAGAATTGATATGATGGTTTGTTCCAATAACAGGACTTGCAGCCTTGAAGGTAAACACAAACAAAAAGTCAATTTGTTAAAGTTTAAAAGCTGTTTGACAATATCAAAAATAACAAGTAAATTTAGCACTTAAACTTACCAACTGGGCTTTTGTCTGCTCAAGTTCAAGCTCTATTTTCTTTTGCTGAAGCTCTAGCAACTGCTTTTGCTTTGCAAGTAACTGTTGCCTTATCAATTGCTCTTGTGTCAAGCTCTGAGCCGCAGGTTGTGGCTTTGAGGCCTTTGGAGGTACATCTTCCGTCTGCACAAAGAAAAAAGCATACATTTAAAAAAAAAAAAACATAGCAGTACGTCAGATAAAAAAGAAACTCCTGATCCAACCCCCATCATAATTCATCACATGCTTACCGGCTTTAAAAATTTTGGGTTGACATGAATACTGGCATTAGCATTCACATTTGGTGGCAATGGTTTAATTGGCCAGGCAGGATCTACAGAGTTGACACGCACATCTAGTGCGTACAGCTTCTTCAAAGGGAAAATATCATCCCATGTGGAGCGCAATTTGAAGAGACTTTTTCTAGTGCCCTCATCCACCTATAGTGAAGTAAAAAAAAGGGGGGAAAGAATATCTGACTCTTCCATTTATTTTCACACAACACTGACAAAAGAATACAGGCTAAGAGCATTGAAGACATTCATAAAGATTGAAAGCTAATTACAAGGAATATTTGAAGACTTACGACCATTTTACAAAACAGCAAATTCAGGACTATTAATATATTAATTTAAAAACTATCAGAGCTTAAGAACTATATTAACATTATAGCTTCTAAAACAAGGACAAGAAAACAACATTGAATCAGAGGCAACACCATGAACACAAATGTAAGGAATTATGTACCTTTTCAAACACACAAATAAAGGAATTGACTAGGTTCTTAGCAAACACTTCAAGGTATTGGCCTCCAACATTCTTCACTATGGAATCCACTAAGTACAAAACTGGAAGCTTCTCAACAGGTGGTGCCTAAAGTGATAGAAAACTGACAAGTTTAGAGAACAACATGGGAGAAGTGCATACATTGAATTAGAGACTGAATGGTCTTGTATTGTAAGTGAAGTTGGATTAAAAGTACTAGCAAAAAAAGTGCTGAGGATAAAATCCATTGCTTTGGTTAAAAAGTTTAAAAATGAGGGGGTAATCTTCAGTCCAACACAAAACAAGAAAGTGTTCACAGGAAAATAAAGTCCATGTTCCAAGTTCAAAAAAGCTGAGGAGAAACTGCTGAAATACCTCTTCAGGGTTCAGTCTTCAGGTTCAGTCCATCAACCAGGAAAAATGTATGGTTAGGTTTTCAGTACAGTTTCAGTTACTGTCATTTTAGAAACAGACCAGTGTTCCACAAAGGTTTTTAGTAACAGGCCGAAGCCTTTCAAACCGATGGGAAGTAGTTACTTTAATTCACTCCAGTGTTTTGGATTTTATCAGGAATTCCACTTGATCTATTTAAAGATTTAATCTCTGCGTTTAAAAACACTTGATGTTAATGCAAGGCTAGAAAAATGATTCAAACAAATTGTAATGTGACCCAGTGCTGAAAGGTTTTTACTAAAACTGTGCTTTTGAATGACTTAAAAAAAAAAAAAAAGCCTGACACAATCAAACTCTGAAATGTCATTGCAGGGGACTCTGCATCAAGGCAATGTCCTGATATTAGGGAGAAATTTGAATTTAAAGACAAATCAATACAGCAAACATTACCACAAAAAAATACACTGGGAAATAAAGACAAAAGGACATTTCACATAGTTTATTGTCACAGTTGTATACCATTTATTAACAATGCAGTAAATGGAAAAAATACTCAGCAATCTAACACCCCAAACCCTTTATTAATTAAGATACACAGCAATATGAATTGATCTGACTTTAAAGTCAGGCATTCTCATTTTCACGGAGAAATCAAATATGACTATTCGAAAGACATAAACTAGTGCAAAGTTAAAACGTTGCAAACAAACATAAGATTGAAAATTCACGAAATAAAACACCACCCAGCTATCCATGAACATGGGCAGCAAACCACGTGTAGCAGCTTGTATCTACAAAAAACGTATGAAAAGATTTAATATCTGTTAATTTAAGCTAAAAGGACATAACGTGTTGCTAACCAAATATGCAAATGCTCCAGTTACAAGATTGCAATATGTGCAAAATTCAACTTAAACGACTGTTACCATTTAAGTTACTGGACAGGTTACATAAACTGGACAGAAACGTAATTATATTACGACTTATAAAATCAGGCAAACATTATTCACATTAACACAAATGATTGTATGTAAACGTAAAAAACAACGATAATTTACGTTAATTTTAGTTAAGCCCAGTATGTGAAAGTTGAATGCTAACGTGGCTAATCGTGAAGTCATCAGACTGATTTCGTTATCTTATAATCGTATTTACTAAACGAATTATTCGGATTGTTATTATCTAAACGTGCGTCAACAGCAAGACCGAAATAACTAGCAGCTGTGACCCTCCAAGCGGAGAAACATGCTGACTTCATCTGGCCCAGTTAGGAAATGTGGCAGGGTGTCACTTTAGCAAACCACCCAATCAGAAACTAACTTATTAAATAGACCTCGACGTAACTTAACTTTAAAATGAATGCTAATCTGCGATAATATTGCGTCAAAATAATATCAACATCAAGTTACACAAGGTGGCGCGGTTAGCGAATTAGCCGCCATGTTATACAGGCCTCATGTCGTCAACAGACTAATCAATGACTGAAACGAAAATAAATCTATTTTCATAAAAACCTTGGCAATTTGTGCTTCAATTATTGCGACGATATCCTTGGTGAACTGGATGTTTTCTTCTGCTAGAATGGTGAGCATGTTGATGTGAGGTTTACTGTTGAAAGTCAGATCTTCGAGCGAGGACTGATACTCGCGGCAGGCGTCCTCTCGCGCGCCTTCGTCCGACATCTTTAAGCAGTTGAGCGGAAGGCTACCGCCACACAATTTATATAACTACACAAACAATAACTGTTACACAGTCCAATTAAACATTTGTATTTCCTCTTCGTTTCAGTTGTACGTCGACCGTCGCGGTGTGCCGCCTCCTGTTTTCTCTTTCTACGACGAAATAAACTGTTACAGCACTGTAAAATGTCCGTCGTGTTTCTACTGAGGCGTCACGTCACGCTGAACATTAAATAGTTCAACGTGCGTCACTGTTTTTCGATTGGCTAAGACGATTTGCTTGGATTGGATTGGGTGGTGAAAACTGTGAACTCAATGTCATTGGTCAAAATTGAACTATTATAATCGACTAAAGCCTATCAGAATGTAATAATTACATAAGTCAACAAAATCCACAACAGAAATGTCGTCATCGTCAGTACAGTCTGCATAGAGGTTCAACGGGTTCAAAACAATGCAATATACAGTTTAGTATCGTTTGCATTTTATTTACCAATGAAAATATATTAACGCTGCTGGTATATGTACGAAAATGTATTTTCTATAAAGAAAAATGAAAATACTTTAGCAATTAAAAACAATTAATCAAAAACCAAATAGTCATTATTACATAAATATTTTTATTCATATTAAACCAATTTAAACGTTATTATAAATATTCTATTCATATTTTTAATCATGTAACATTTTTATTTATATTCTTGATTTTTTAAGCTAATGTGAATTTAATTCAAAATGAATTTAAAGAGATTTTGTTAACCATATATTTACATATAAACTGAAACATCCTGAACATTTCTGTAGAACAATCTGCAAACAAGCCAATGCAGACAATGTGACTTTAGGTTTATTTTGTGTGTTTCCCTTAGACTTGTAATCACACTTTAAAGTTACCTCAAGTTTAGTCCTCTGGAGCACAGTGAGCCATGTTTATGACTCCACTTGACCTTCTGTCTAAATAAAAGCTGATAAAAATTGGGATGGACAGCAAACATGGCGAATAAAGCAGGGATCCTGAAACTCCAGCTTTGGATGTATTGACATTACTTTATTCATTTACTTTAGAAATCTGTCACATCCATTTGGTTCATTTCCATACTGTTTTGACAAGAACCAAACAAGTCCGCAGAGCAATTGTATGTATCCTGTGGTCATCACATACATTGTTTCTGCTAGACTTGCAATTTACAGAATGGACCCCACTTTGTGCACAATGCCTGAAACATTTGCCCTTTTCGTGGTTTAGAGAGCCACAGACAGCCTGTTCCTAGTTGATCTTTTTTTTAGTGAGGTTCTTTCTTTAGGAAAAAAACACATTCTGCTGTCTTTTGGAAAGTGAAATACATGCAGTGTCCTAACTAAAAGGCATGTTTAAATCTAGGACCATCTTTTTGTTCTTTCAACCTAAGAAACTCCTTGTGCACAACACATTGGGAGTTTTTACAACTTAGCAGAGGATGTTTTTGAGTTATTTTCAATCAGAGAGCATTTTCTATGACTGTTCTGTTTCACTTTCAGTTCATTCTGTATACCATTATCATGTTTCAACTGATCTAAAGGACAAAACTACCTAAAAATTCCAGACTGGATTGCCATGTTCTCCTGTCTTTTTTCTTTGGTGATTGTAACGAATCATTACTTATTTCTTCAGGAGTGAAGCATGAAGCCACTAACTGTCTGGACCTCAAAACCAGCGAAGACGTTGGTCTGCCACGTTTTGGCATCATTAAAGCTGTTGAATGATTTAAAAAGAAGACTCTTCAAAAATCAGGAGCGCAAATAAACAACACCTCGATTTTTAAAAGCAGGACTAACATGAGCTTCTTCCTCGTTGGTTTACGCTCTCGTTCCTCAGATCTTGAGGGACCACAGCGCCATCTGCCAAAAATTAATACTATATGACGGGGAAAAAACAGTTAATATATCTCTGTAATCTGAAATCGATGAAATCATAAATTATTTTCAAAGTATTCTAATAATGGCGTTGTTATATCAGGTAGTCATACAAATGCACTTCAGTTCCTCTGTGATCACGTTTAGGTAATAAGTCATCTCGTCGTGCCTTGTTCATACTGCAGGTGTCAGTGTTGCCAGATAGATGAGCTAACGATTAAATTTATAACATACTATCTTTGTAACTTTTTTTTTTTTTTAAATCAAGCGTATTCTATGGTCAATATCTGATACCAAGAATGTTGGTTTAAACGGACAGGTTATACATTGTATTATGTATTATTTTTCTTTCACATGGTGGAACTTTCAGTACCGTTACTGTTTCCTATCCGGATTATTACGTCGGAACACCGCGCGGACTTTGATTTTCTTTTTATGTTTTGATATCTTGGACTTTGTTATTCAACATACAAACATTCTTTACACAAATAGATCTTGGGGTCCGATGGGACAAATGAAATGTCATATATGCAATACATTTGTGTTTAAAGTGTTTTTATGCAAATAGCTTTATTTATATTATTTATTCTTAAATGTTTATATGTGTAATTTACTAATATGAGTTTGTGTACGTGGAAGGACGAAAGGTAGCAACATAACCGTTACCTATAACAGACATTTTAAACTTTTTTACTTCACAAAGACACTACTAGAAATATATAATTACGTAAATATTTTTCGGAATACTATGACGTCAGCGACAAGGAAAAACTATTTGGGACAGCATCGGATTGTAAATAAGGGGTAAGAGATATCAGTAATATGAAACTGTACTGTGCTTTTCCTGACTACGTAAGTTTCCATGATGACGTGTTTACAGACAAATATATGGGACTTATTCCTGTCTCCTAAAACCTTTATGTACTCTATAAATAAATGAGACTATATGTAGGTAGTAGGTACCAAATAAAAAAAAAGGTGTGTAAATTATATTTTAATGTATTGTTGAACAGTGTTGTTGAACATCTTGTTAGTCTGAAGAGCTTGATTTTGTATTACAAGTAATTATTGCTATGATCAAACTGTAGTTTCTTTATGCAGCGTAATTCATACAGATAAGAAACCACAAGGGCAATCAGCTCACCTGCATCAAGAATGTTCTTCTGCAACAGATGTTCCGGAGAACAAGTATAATGAGTCAAAAGTATGTTTTCTTTTTGTTTGGTTTGTTATGTAATATAATGGAATTATGATATTTTTCTGTAAACTAAATGAAAATTTTCCCATTTCTATCTGAAGAAAAGACAGAATAAGCAATGGATGCCAGGAGAGTCAACTCTGGCTATGGATGAGGAACTTTTACAAGCCATGGATGAGCTGGGACCAGAGGTCTCGAAAATCAAGAAAGATAAAGACAGTAAACAAAGTTCAACAAAGAAAGAGTCTGAATCCGCATTAATCCAAAAATGTTCTGATGTCTCAGAAATACCAGACAAGAGTTGTGAGCGACAAGTGCAAAGTGTCGAAAATATCAGTCCCTCAAGTGCAGGATCAGCATGTCCATCATCAGAATGCAAACGAATCAGAACACAAGCAAACAAAGAGAGAGATTGGAAGGATTTAGCTCAAAAACTGTTGTTCAGTGAAACCAAAAAGACAGAAGGGAGGCGGGTTCATGATCATGAAGTGGGACACTCGAAATATTCTTCACCTCAGAAGATCTTCAACTCAATGAAAAAAACATCTAAAGTATCACATGACAGGTTAAAGTTCAGCAAACATAACAGCCCAGATGATATAAATACCTCAAAGGATTACATTCTGTTCAGTCCAACACACATGGCTGCTGCTAAAGAACGATCCATGTTGCAGCAGCAGAAAAGGTCTTTCAGAAACCAGTCAGTCTCTGTGCTCACCCCTCCACCTGGCCTAGATCTCAGCAGCCTCAGTGATGCTACACTACCTGATGCAGGTAGGGTACTGATAGTTAAGACATTCACTTTGGCTGCTGTGACCATACAAAACTCAATTTAAAGAAGAGTCTAAATATTTAGATTTTCACATTTCTTCCATTATATGTGAGAATTTTTGGATTCATTACTGTTTAACATTTCTTAAATTTGTGATGCTTAATGCTAACTGAAGCAACAATCATGCTGTAACTTCAATGGAGTATATTTAGTTTTGTCTGTTTTCTACCCTAAACAGCACAAAGCATCCATATGGGACGCCCTGCCGACCAGTTAGATAAGCTTCTGCTCTCCAGCTGGGGTCTCCCTCGGCCTGTTCTGGAGAAGTACCAGAGTCTAGGTGTTCAGAGGATGTTTGAGTGGCAGGCTGAGTGTCTGACCTTGGGCAAAGTGTTGGAGGGTCAGAATCTGGTGTATTCTGGTAACTGTGTTTTACTTATTTAATCTTGCTGATATTTTTCAATACCTGCATCATAAGGAATAATACATTCAGCAAGTCATTATCAGAAAATATTTTATACAAACCATACCGAACTGCGATATATGAATATCTGTCTCTAATGTTTCCATTTTTTTACAGCCCCAACCAGTGCTGGGAAAACATTGGTTTCAGAGTTGTTAATTCTGAAAAGGGTTCTGGAAACAAGACAGAAGGCCATGTTTATTCTTCCTTTTGTATCTGTGGCGAGAGAGAAGATGTTTTATCTGCAGGTTTATTCACTTATTACAATACAACAAATTATTGTTGTATTTTTAAAATGTCTGTATAGATTTCCTATATAGAATCTACACTTTGGAACATAAATATAATAATATTAAATATACCTGGGTGTTTCCATCCAGAATGTATTTCAGGAGGCAGGGGTCAGAGTGGAGGGGTATATGGGTAACACTTCAGCCGCTGGTGGTTTTGCAGCCTTGGATGTTGCTGTGTGCACAATCGAGAAAGCTAATGGACTCATCAACAGACTCATTGAAGAAGACAAGTTGGACCTACTTGGTAAAGCTCTGACTTATCTCTTAAGTTTCTATTTGTTAAGGCTGTCTTGTAAAACTAAATGCTCACCCCATCTGCAGGAATTGTTGTAGTTGATGAGTTACACATGCTTGGGGACTCCGGTCGTGGATACCTGTTAGAACTTCTGCTGACTAAAATCCAATACATTGCACAAAAAAACGCAGCAAGGTATGTTATAATGTGCCAACAAGCTTCCAGTAATGGTTCTGATGGATAATCATTATCTATACTGAAGATTAACAGTCTTTGCTATTTTAAGGAGCTCTGGCCAAACTACCACTGCAGGTGTGCAGATTATTGGTATGAGTGCCACACTGCCAAACCTGGACCTGCTTGCTCACTGGTTGAATGCTGAGCTTTACAGTACTAACTATCGTCCTGTCCCTCTAATGGAGTGGGTCAAGATCGGCACAAATGTCTATGATGGCTCTCTAAATCTGGTCAGACAGTTCACCCCAGCTCTTCCTGTTAAGGTCAGTGTTTGGTCAGGGTATTTGTTGGTCTGTTCAGAAAAAATTTTAATGAAATACCAATAGTCAAATAATAATCAAATTCCTCAATGGATGAGATGTTCCTCTGTCTATAGGGAGATGATGATCACATTGTCAGCCTCTGTTTTGAGACTGTGCATGATGGACACTCTGCACTTCTCTTCTGTCCCTCAAAGAACTGGTGTGAGAAGCTGGCAGATAGCATTGGCAGGGAGTTTTACAATCTTCATCACAAAGGTTTAGTACAAAATTTGAACATCTGTAGATTAAAATGTTTTCTTATTGTCCAGACATAATGCATTGTGTTCTAACATGATTTACGTTTGTATTTTTACAGAGATACAATCAGACTCTGGAGTGAAAAGTATTTCTTTGAACCAGGAAGGTCTCCAGGATGTGGTGGCCCAGCTAAGGAGAACTCCTGCAGGCCTAGATCAGGTCCTCCAGCGGACTGTTCTCTGGGGAGTGGCCTTCCACCATGCAGGTACATAAGCTTGATGTTTAACCTACAGTTCTCCAGTGATCTTTGAGTAAATACACATTTATATAGAGTGTTTATTAACCACAATGTTTCAGGTTTGACATTTGATGAGAGGGATATTCTGGAAGGTGCTTTTCGTCAAGGATACATCAGAGTGCTGGTTGCCACCTCCACCTTGTCGTCGGGTGTAAATCTGCCAGCTAGACGTGTGATTATCAGAACTCCTGTTTTCAATGGTCATTTGTTGGACATACTTACCTACAAGCAGATGGTGGGACGGGCAGGGCGTAAAGGAGTAGACACCAGGGGTAAGTTCTAAAGGAGTTCAATGTTTTCATTGTTAATATTGAGAAGATTCAGGTTAAGATGAAAGTGATCAGTGTGGTAATTAGATGTAAACTGTGTGGTAACCAA
Organism: Ambastaia sidthimunki; assembly: GCA_036877625.1. NCBI lineage: Eukaryota > Metazoa > Chordata > Actinopteri > Cypriniformes > Botiidae > Ambastaia > Ambastaia sidthimunki. Next base: position 10,752 of record JAZGTK010005464.1, read on the forward strand.
TGTCTTGATTCAGGTGAGAGTGTACTGGTCTGTAAAGAGGCTGAACGTGCAAAGGGTTTGAGCCTCATCCAGGGCTCACTTAGACCAATCAGCAGCTGCCTGGTAAAGCATGAGGGGGAGGGTGTCACTACCAGCATGCTCAGGGCCATCCTGGAGGTAGTACATTCATAGTTTGTTAATAACAGTTCTGTGTAGACAATGATAGGCTAATAAAAATAGAAGATTTTAATATGCTGCATTACTGCTTTGATTGAAGATCATTGTTGGAGGAGTTGCCAGCTCACCACAAGATGTGAAGTTGTATGCTTCCTGCACTCTGCTGGCAACCAGTATGGCAGCTGAACCACCCAATCAGGAAGGAACTGAAACAAAATCCCGAAGCAAGGGGGCTATTGAGACCTGCATAGAATGGCTGATGGACAACGAGTTCATTCATACAGAGAAGGAGGGAGATGGTAAGAACAAGTGACATGTTAAAAAATCTTGCTGTACTTTTCTGCAGTAGATGTTGACAGTGTTTCATTTTTCACATTTTCCACAGTGGAAAGATATTGCCCCACACATCTGGGTTCTGCGACTCTGTCTTCATCTTTGTCACCTCCAGAGGCCTTGGGGATTTTTGCAGATCTCCAAAGAGCAATGAAGGGATTTGTTTTGGAAAATGATCTCCATATTCTCTATCAGGTAGACAAACCACTTCTGTGTATCATAAATAGGCTCTTTATATTAAACATTGTTTTTTATTGAAGATTCACTTGACCTGTGTTTTTAAGATAACGCCTGTGTATGTGGACTGGACGACGATAGACTGGTACCAGTTCTTTTGTCTGTGGGAGCAACTGCCCTCTGCGATGAAGCGAGTGGCTGAAATGGTGGGCATACAAGAGGGATTTCTGGCTCGGTCTGTTAGTGGAAAATTAATCGCTAAAACAGAGAAACAGCGTAGACAGATGGCTATTCACAAACGGTATTGTATCATTTCTCAATTTAGAGTGTTTCCCAAATGAGTGTTTAGAACTTGGCAGTATAATATTGATGTGTAATACTATGTCTTGTAGTTTCTTCACAACCTTGGTGCTCCTTGACCTGGTAAATGAAGAACCCCTTGGAGCTGTTGCAAAGAAGTATGGCTGTAGCCGAGGACAGCTTCAGTCGCTCCAACAGTCTGCCTCAACATATGCAGGTACACTTTATCTTTATCCACTTTATCTTTATCTTCTTTATCCAGTGCCACATCGACTCACGATATCCAGATTTCAGATTTTTGTCTGTAATCATACATCCCAACCAAAACATTGCAATCGTATTTCGCAGGTATGGTTACAGTCTTTTGTAATCGGCTTGGATGGCACAACCTGGAGCTGCTTCTGTCCCAGTTCCAGAGTCGTCTAAGTTTTGGAGTCCAGAGGGAGCTGTGCGACCTGGTTAGGATTTCTTTATTGAACGCCCAGAGAGCTCGAACCCTCTACAGCTCTGGCTTTGTCACTGTGGCAGAAGTAGCAAGAGCTGATGTTACAGAAGTGGAAAAAGCCCTCAGAAAAGCAACTCCCTTCAAAAGGTAATGAAACAAGGATATGCACCATTACTGTCATGTGTTTGATTACAAAGAAAACATGAATTGATCACACTTATAGAACCTTGAATGCACTGTACATTGCTAAATGTAAATAATCAGCTGGAAAGGTGTATTTGAACAAGCCTTCAAAAGTGAACCATGTTTGATATTACTAAACCTCTATTGCCACCTTTACTTATATAAACGGATTATATTAAGTTGTGTACAATGCAAGATATATAACAATTTGAATCTTTGCAGCTCCAGACAGGCAGTGGATGAAAGTGAGCTTGAGGCTCAAGAACGTAAGACCATGCGCTGTATTTGGGTCAGTGGAAAAAAGCCTTTGACTGAAAGGGAGGCTGCTCAGCAGATCGTAGCTGAGGCCAGACTGCTTCTCCAGCAGGATTTGGCTCTTCTTGGGGTGGAATGGAACCCCAGCTCCTCCTCAACCAAAGCCCAGGCAGATTCCACTTCAACTGAAGATCTATCTGACACTAAATCTGTACAGTCACAGAGCTCAAAACTTGAACTAGGGAAAAACAATGAGGAAGGGAAACTGAGAGAGACAGCAGCAGAACAGAAATTATTAGTGCATAAAAGTGCTGACATTAGTTCTTGTGCTCCTTCAAGGTCAGTGGAGTTCACTGCCAGTTTGGAAAAGCCAATGGAAATTGACTCTGTCACAAAAATTGCTATACAGAAGACAGGTGTAATGTCTGCGCAGTGTCAGCCTAACACAAAATGTGACCAGCAGTCAAACGCATTGCATAAAGTTCTCAAATCCTTAAATGCGACCCACAAGGGCTGTCACAGTAACCAGACACCAGCTGGGTCATCAGATTTTTCTTCAAAATCAATTCAAAAGATTTCCGGACATAATTCCAGTCTAGAAATCCAGCCAATGGTGGACAGTGACCAACATTGTGTAAGCCCACTCTCCAAACGTAGAAGGGTGGATGTTGAAGATAACGCAGAAGCAAAACTCACTGAAGATAAACCAGCAACTCTGATTAAAGAGGGTAAAAAAATGCTGCAGATCGCTGAAGTTTTTTGTTCTACTGATAAGACACTTAAAACTGATTGTAGAATAGATAAATACATGAAAAAAAGTCCCCAGTCCTCCATCACTGAACTGAATCAAAACAATGAGGTAAAAACATTTTCTCACTTACGTGCTTTAGTGCTGAACAGGGAGGCCCCAGATGTAATCACCGTATTCCCCTCAGACAAGGGGAAAAAGTGTACATCAAAAACCAACCATGTAAATAAAAATTCAAATCATCACAAGACTGAAACAGAAGCAGTTAGTCACAGTTTCAGGAAATTCAGCAACAGAGATGAGAATGATCAGACCTTACATCTAAACCCCAACATTACAAATGATTTGAGTTGTGGGGCACTTGGCTCCCCTGACTTGTACACAAATGGATTAGAAGCGTTTAATGATAGTTTTCAGCTTGATACACAGACTGAGAGAATCTTACTTCAAGTGGATGATTTTTCACCTAAAACCAAACAGGAAGAGCATGTTCATTTAGCAAGTGAGATAGAAATCAACCAGCTGTCTTCCCTGAAACATGAGAATCCCGTAACCACAAAGAGATCAGAAGACCAGATCAAAGATGCAGCTGAAGGTTTATCATCTCAGCAGAACGAATTGAGCAAACAACATAAGAGCTCCTCACCAACTAAAGCCAAACCCAACTATAACATCTCACTCACTGACAGCCAGTTGGAGAATATTTTAAATTTAAATTACAGTAATCAGGTTTCTGAAGAAGAATGTGTGAATAGAAAAGCTGACCAAAGGGAAAATCATGAGCCTTCTGCTCATGTTACTGACAACAGCCCCAACAGAAGCAGCAGCTTTCTGTTTGACAGTCTCTATGACAACTCTATGTTGGATGCCATGGAGGAGGCAGCAATGGATCAAGAGAATAAAAGCGAGCAGGTAGTACACGCTAATTCAAAAGGCTCCATTCCAGAACTCAATCAGGAAGGGAGAGGTGCCGTACCATCAGACGATCAAGAAGCAATACAATGGGGTGAATCATCTTTCAACTTGTCAGAATGGGGAGATTCAATACTTATTGGAGAGCATTACCTTGAAAAATTTAGTAGTGTTGTCAAAGTTTGTGATGGATCAAGACCGGGCCCTTGTGAATCAGAGAGGCCCAATTATACAGATGACATGCATGTAGCACAAAACAATGAGCCTCATTCTAAAATGACATCTGAAGGACTTCCATTAAAAGGTTCCTCATTTCATTTTAGCCCAGGAATGCAAGACATTTTTGATAAATGGTCTGATCAGTTTTCAACATTAGCGGATGCTCCAGGACGGGCAAATTCAATTGTGATGGAGCCTGATGTTGCTTTTGTTCTTGAAGAGCAAGCTGTTGAACAGCAAAGTCCAAAAACCTTAACAACTGAAGATTACAGGTTAGTCCAAGCAAAACCAGTTACTCATAATGACCTCATTCCTCCCACACCTGTGTCCGAGCCAGTCACACCAAGGGTCAAAATGACCACCTCAGCTTTACAATCACCTCTTAACAAAACTAAGCAGAGGTCAGAAATAGATCCAAATTCTAAATCCAGTACACAGAAAGATTATCAAACATGTTTGAAGACAAACTCTGCATCAGAGTTAGTTGCATCTCTGGCAGATGAGGGCTTTGCAAGACTTTCCCAGCATTCATCACTTCCTGCTTCAAACTCCTGCAGCCCAGAATCATTTTCCATAATTGATGTGGCAAGCGACAAAAGGCTTTTCCAAACATTTGTACAGGAGTGGAAGACAAAAGACAGATTTTCTCTTGCTGTTGCATGTGAGATCAACAGCAATATTTTGCAACCTGGAAATGTTATAGGTGGAAAATTAAAAAAATGTAAGATTTCAGATTTGTATTGTATTCCCATTGTATTCTGTTTTTGTCCTTATGTGTATATGAAAAGAGGCAATTTCCCTTTATAACCCAGTTAAACAGTTTTGAACTTATCTTTTGTTTCCAGGTACTGAAGCTACTGCAACTATGAGCAACAAACAAAAAGATGGCTTCCTGTGTAAAGGATCTGAGGATCGTGTTGTCATTGGCTTATCAGTGTGCTGGGGAGCAAAAGATGCATATTTTGTGTCTCTACAGCAGGAGCTGTCAGACACAAGTATTGAACATGTTACTGTACATTTAAGACTAATCTAGCAAAGACACAGCTTTAAAAACATTTTCTTTTCTCTGTCTCTATTCTCTTGTTTTTATTCCATGTTTCTATTCTTTTAAATATAATGCCTACTTCTAACAATTTCTTTCCCAAATAGATATAAGTTCCAGCTTAGCTCCACCACCTCTTGATGAGAACCTGACAGTTGAGGAGAGATTGAAGGAAATTCAGTGCTGTTTGGAAAAAGCATTGATTTCAGATGCTGACAGAGTGATGGTTACTTACGACTTCATTCAGGTGTACAAGACGCTTCTTCTGGCCTGTATGCTCCCTATACAGGGCACGTTTGAAGACCCAAAGGTTGGACAGAATGGTCAAATACAAATATAATATTTAGAGGGCATGGAATCTATGTACAAACCACTACTATTCTTATCTTTAAATGTAGATTGCATGTTGGCTTCTGGATTCAAGCTCCAAAGAACGCACCCTCCACAACATGGTGACCAGCTTTGCTGCTGAGGATCTCCCAATGCTGGATGGAATCAGTACTGGTCAGGGTGTACAGAGTTTAGGAATCTATGGAGATGCCAGTCAGTCTGGACGCTACAGAGCTGCTGTTGAGTCTGTCCTGGTCTTCAGGGTCATGACGCAGCTCAATGTTCTTCTCGAAAAGGATGGTTTCTTAGGTAAAATAGATCATTTTAGCCGTTGTTAAAATGTGCATACTTAGATTGGTGACAAAGATACTAAATATTTCATGATGTCTGCTTTTGGTAGATGTGTTTAGAAAGGTGGAGATGCCCACGCAATACTGTCTGGCTTTGTTGGAGCTGAATGGAATTGGGTTTAGCGTTGCTGAATGTGAGGCCCAAAAACATGTGATGCAGGCAAAGCTCAGTGCCTTGGAATCACAAGCGTATCAGCTAGCAGGACACAGCTTCTCGCTGACCAATCCAGAGGACATTGCAGAGGTCTCTTTAAACACATCCACCATCAGGCCTAACAATTCCATTTGCACAGTATTGTTTTATTTGACTAAATCTACATTGTAATTCAAGCTGGACTGAAGCCATGTCATTTTGTCTGGGCAATAGCTCTATAATTTTTAATTTCAACTGTTGTAGGTGTTGTTTCTTGAGTTGAAGCTCCCACCTAATGGAGATTTAAATGGTCCAAAGAATAAGAAGACGCTGGGCTACACTAGAAGAGCAGGAGCCCGTATAAAACTTTCTAAACAGTTTAGCACAACCAAGGTAAGTTTTAAAGTGAAACAACAGTTTTGGATTCATTCTTTTTTAAAACCACTGGTATATACTGTACTTTCTAAATACACTGATTTGTGTCACCAGGATGTTTTGGAGAAGCTCAAACCATTGCATCAGTTACCAGGTGTTATCCTTGAGTGGAGAAGGATCACAAACGCTTTGACAAAAGTGGTTTTTCCCTTGCAAAGAGAGAAAAAGTGGCACTCGCAGCTGAAGATGGACAGAATACATCCAGTCTCACAGTCACACACCGCCACAGGTGTGGAAGTTGAAGAGATAACCTAATGCTTGGAAATATTTTGGAAAATCACGTGTTTTAATGTGTTTAATGTTTGTCTCACGTAGGGCGGGTGAGCTTCACGGAACCAAACATTCAGAACGTTCCAAAGGATTTTGAAATTAAAATGCCAACCCTTATCGAAGAAAGTCAAACATCACAGTGTGCCGCAAACAAAACGTGGTATAGTCCTGTATTTTGTTTTAATATGGTTCATTTTTCTTTATTATTTGTAAAATTATGCTTTTCTTTATTTTTAGGGGTAAAAGATCAAAGATTAATCGGCAGTTGGCACCCCTTTTAAAAACAGACAAATCACCAGACAAAGGAATGCCTTTTTTTGTTAGCATGAGGCATGCTTTTGTTCCTTTTACAGGTATGAAACATTTGGTTTGGTTTGTTAATAACATCTGCCCTCTAGACTGCTTAAAGGGACATCTATTTGCTTTATTTTTTGTCCCACATTACCACACTGTATTTTGATCTGAATAGGAGGGCTTATTCTGGCTGCTGACTACTCTCAGCTGGAGCTGCGCATTTTAGCTCACCTGTCCAGAGACAGACGGCTGCTCCAGGTGCTCAACAGCGGTGCAGATGTTTTCAAAAGCATAGCAGCCGAGTGGAAAATGGTGGACCCGGCTTCAGTAGATGATAATCTGAGGCAACAGGCCAAACAGGTTAAACACACAAGTGATAGGTGGTTTACTGTTTGAAAGTGATTATTACTCTGTATCATTAGTTATTTTTTATTTTAATGTATTGGTTGTCTTCAAAATTCACATCATTAGATTTGCTACGGAATAATCTATGGCATGGGTGCAAAGTCACTTGGGGAGCAAATGGGCATCGAGGAGAATGATGCTTCCTGTTACATTGAGACATTTAAATCCAGATACACAGGTAAGTCACAGAAATATAAGGTTGCTATCTGGTCACCAAAGGCTGTAATGATAATACTGCAATTGTCTTTTTCACTTCCAGGAATACAGACCTTTCTTCGTGAAACTGTAAAGAAGTGTGTCGCAAACGGCTACGTCAAGACGTTACTCGGAAGAAAGCGTTTCTTGCCTGGAATAAAGGACTCGAATGTGTACATAAAGTCTCATGTAAGAACTTTTGAGCTCTCCAGCAGAATTCTCAGAATATGTGGAAAATGGTCTACAGGGAAATCTTTGTCGTTTGGGCTTTGCAGGCGGAGCGTCAGGCAGTGAACACAACAGTGCAGGGCTCTGCTGCTGACATTGTCAAACTGGCAACCATCAACATCCAGCGCAGACTGGAAGCAGCTTTTCCTAGAGAGCCCACGTCACATCAGCACCCACCAATCAGATCAGGTGTGACAAAATGTCACCTTTGGTCTAATTTAAGGTTTTCACAAAAATCAGTTAAGACCTTGTCTAGCAAGTCCAAGGCTCCAAATAGCAGTTCAACATCTAAATTAACATTGTACATAAATTTGTACAATTTGTAAGAGTTGAACCTTCCTAAATGTTTCTTTTAATATCACATGAAATTAAATGGCAAATTAAATGGAAAATGTGAAAACAAGAACTTATTTCTGCTCATCGTGACTTATTTTGATCTCAAATATGAAGTACATTGTATTAGTGTAATTATATGCTAATGTTTAATATTTATACATATTTTATTGGAAGGCGGTCGTCACAGAAATCAGTTTAGATCTTCTCGAGGAGGATTTTTCATACTTCAGTTACATGATGAACTTATCTATGAGGTGGCAGAAGAAGATGTCATCCAGGTAATCAGGAAGATATTTCTTTTTGAACAGTTTACCACAGTGTAGAGACTTGTGCATTTAATTAGCATTTGTTTTTGTTTTTTTACAGGTTGCACAAATTGTAAAGCGGGAGATGGAGTGCGCCGTTAAATTGTATGTAAAGCTCAGAGTAAAAGTCAAAGTGGGACCGAGCTGGGGGAACCTTCAAGACTTGGACATATAATGATCATGGTTTACATTCAATTATGTATTAAAGGTGCAGGATTTTTTTAAACAAATAAAATGTAAGATATTTTTAATAATATGAAAAACCTGTGTGCAATGTGCAGTAATTGCTAATAATGGTTTACATTTTAGTGCTCTTAAGATGTATATATTTTGTCTGAAGCAAAATGTTAGTGAATAAAAATGAAATGAGAATGCAGAGTTGTTGTTGTTGTTTTATTACATTAAATGTATTTGAATGAACTTTAAGAGAGGAACGTGCGAACAGTGCCCTTCACCAATCCTCTACATATTGGGCATTTGCGTAATGAAGGTGCGCATTCCTTACACACCACTAAGTGCCCACAGGGAATGAAGACAATGTTGACCTCCTTGTCCATGCACACTTTGCATGTGCGTTCCTCCTGTAGTCTTCTCAACTGTTCCTCCATGGGCAAGTCTGTGAAGATAATTGACGGTGTAAATCACTTCATAACAACTCATTCTTTCTGAGTGGGATCTATCTGATTCCCTTAGTGTGATGGCTGGAGACCAAAAAGGGGCAAAATCAAAAGAAAACCTTTTCTCATGTTTGAATATACCTGAAAGATCTTGACTCGGTGATGCAGCTTCATTTGTCTGGGCTGAAATTGCAGTAAGAACAAAAAAGTAAAAATTGGTTGTCAGTATCATGTAGTGATTTATGTTTGATGTGGACTTGTCCCTGTTTTTAGGATCTTTATTAAAGCTATTTATGAGCATCACCTTGTGCTTAAGGTGTTTCCATTAAAGTGTTCCTATCTAATAACCTGCAAGCCAATAGTGGACACACAGATTTCACACAGACAAATACTAACAACATGAAACATTAAAACTTTACAGACGCTACATTTGAAGCTGATTAAAGGCTAACGTACCCATCAGTTCTCTCAAGAGGTACACATCGTTCTTCTTGATCCAGTTACGGAAAACCTCGGCTGCTGCATTTCCTTTTGACAAAACTAAATCGATGAGCTGCCCCGTTTGCTGCTTGACCGTTGAGCAGTTACGAATAGTGTCATACTCTTTCTGTGCAATAACATTTTCTTCTAGAAGATGATCCATTAAGCTCTGAACGCTTTTCAGACGCTGCGTCAAGGCAGCGTGATGTTTCTTAAGGAAAGTAAAACCATCTGTAAACAAACACAAGGAAGCAAAGGAGTTAAACTGAAAGAGTCGAACTCTTGGGTCATGAGACAATCTCGTTCTTTAGAAAATACCTGAGGCCATTTCCTCTGCGAGAAGCTCTCTCTCCTCCTCTCTCTTCTCATCCTCTGCACTTAGTAAATCAGACACCAGTTCCTGAACGGTTTTGTAATTCTCTCCGCTGGTGAGTATTTTGCTCTGGACAGTTTGCTTCACCAGGCCACGTTCAAATCCCATCTCTAAGGCGGCCTTCACCACAGGATTGTTCATCATCACTGCATCTTCTGAACGGTCCTCTCCGGGACCTAAATGTACAACTAAAAGGTTAAAAAACTGGTTAATACTGGTAAATACAGTAACAAGTCATCATACAGAGGTAGTTAAAAACAATTACAAGTGTTAAGCCAAAAGAAACTGCAATTTAAACTCATCAGAAAATAACTTACCAGGAGGATCAACAAATTCCCTTGCATTGCTATTGCCACTTGTCAAAAGCTGTAAGGACAAAGTGTTAAAAAGGTTTGATATCTATTAATCTGGATCAAAACACCTAAAAAAATGACAACGTTTTTCACATACCTGTTCAAAAAGTCTTGGAAATCTTGCTTGAATCTGATGAACAAATTCTTGGCCCTTCTCTTGCAAAAGGTATTCACATCTAGAATATGAAAATGTGCGTATTTAATACACAAGTTCATTATGAGACAGAAAAAAACTCACTTGTCCACTTATTTACCTTGGAAACCACTTTGCATGCTCGACCCATGGGTCATCACCAGACTCCCAGCATCTGAGTCCACCATCGCAACAAAAGCACTTCACGTCATCATTGCGACCTATAAGTTAAAGGAAAATAAAAGATTGAGAATCATGTTCATTAAAGCATATAGGACCTGCTACAAATCCATGGTTTGCTGAATAATGTTCTGAATAACAGTTCTTACCAACATAGTAAAATCCAGCTTTAGCCAACTGGTCGGGTCGAACAGGTATTCTTGAGGGCCAGTTGACGAATGTAAGCAACCTTTCATCACACTGTTGCATTGCTGAGTTGGATACATTGGAAAGACCACCACCAGATAATGGTATGTTATCTGCACGGTCACCACGAACGAAGCGGCAGTTCGGGTAATGCCTCTGGTGCTCTGATACCGCCCTGTCTCCTGGTTCCCAGTTGCTAAGTTGGCCTCCACAACTAAAACAAGCCACCCTATCACCTTGGCCAAGATAGTAGAAACCAGCTTTGGCGAGTTCAGCTGGGGTTATGGTGGCAAGGGTCCAATTCTGAAAGGTATCAAGCCTTTCCTGTTCCCGACGCATACCGGGATTGTGACAAGCCGGCGGTCGTTGGTGAGACATATCCTCCACTCCACGGGAGGAAATGGGGCTTGAGGGGGCCAGGTTGCTGAATCCCATGTTGAGGTAACACACCTGATCTTCCGTCTGACCTGAAGCAGATGAAGCGGTTGTTGATGCTCCAGCTGTCGCAGGGGCTGACAGCTGTAGGACCGCAACATTGCGGAGTGGGGAAAAGGCAGAATGGGAAGATGACAGGAGGTTTGCCGTAGCTGGTAAAGTCTGAATGAAGCTGCAGTTTGGGGACAGCTGTTTGTGCTTCTCAGCCGGGCAATCCCCTGACTGCCAGTTCTCAGCTGTCACATTGCAACGAAAACACTGAACACGATCGCCTACTCCAGTGTAATAAAATCCTGCACGTGCAAGACTCCTCTCTGTAACTGCAGCGTTTGTGGGGAACTTAGCGTATGTAGATATACGAAAGAGTTCAGAGGAATTATCATATTGTAAATCTGCAGGGGCACTGTTACGACACAAGCCCCTTAGGAAAGGACTGTTCTGTAGGATTTCCATTAGAAATAAAGAGAAAGAAAAGGAATGTCCAGCAGAGAGAAAGACATCATTAGTACACCCTGTTTAAGTGTATGAAATAAACAGTGTAAAACAAAAAATTACGCAAGAAATTAAAAGAGAACACAAGCTAAGTTACACAAACATAACGCCTGACACGCCTGAAACTTTCCATGTTTTTCATGATGAAATTCTGTTCTTTTTAACGTGAAAGAATTACATCAGTTCTAAACATAAGCATGTCGCATCATTAGCTGTTATGGTCACAATCTCACCCCGGATCACCATGAAAAACACTTCGGCCATGCTGCCAAAAAAACATTTTCATATGATAAACTACAGTAGATTATGGTTATTTGAAAACGAACACGAACAAATGAT
>JAZGTK010005465.1:0-22386 GCA_036877625.1 Ambastaia sidthimunki
GCATAAGTGAAGGAAATGAATGTATATCCACTGCAATGTGTGTGTGTATAGAATATTTTTATCTAGTTCCAACATGTTCACACAGGTTTTTCATATTTTGTGCTGAGCTCAGTGCACTATACACACAACCGAAATAGATTCAGGGCAAAACTCTACTGCACTGCTTACACAGACAGTGTGAATACCGTAATCTGTGAATATGAACGACCAAATTATGCATGAGGTGTGAAACAGTGCATTCAAGTGAAGCACCATAACATCCACAGGTTGTGTGAAGGTATGAACCAGATATCATAAATCAGACGAACCAGACACACGTGGCGGCAGAAGTGTGTCACGTTTGGCTTGAAGCTTCTGGCGTCTAGAGGAAGTCGGAACTGAAGAGATCTGAGCCTCCAATTACTGTTCTCCTTGGGGGTAGTGGATGGAGAAAAAAGGGGGGATGAGATAGGAGCAAAAAAGAGGCACAGAATCACTTGTATAATGATAAAGGGAAAAAGAAACTAACTCCCCACACACAGATTGCACAAGCTGCATTCGTACCCCTGCAGAGAAGTGTTGCTATGGGCTTGTGAGAGGAATGTTAACATGGAGAAATCATGATATTGAGGGACACTTTCCTTGCTGTTTTCTATTTTGCCTGTTTAAGTGCAACCCAGATGTTTGGGACGCTCTCTCTGTCACCGGCCGCTATCATACCCACCATTTGCTCTCAGTCTGTTACTGGCTGAAGGCTTTAGGACAGACAGGGGAAATAGATAGTGACTAGAGCAGGAAGGAGGAGTGCTGTCACACACTAATGGTCCTGCCGTACTGCACTCATGTCATGGTTATTTTAAAGTATCTGAACCAGTCTTCCATCTGACATAACACACACGTACATATATACACACACATTTATACACACACATACAAAATCACTTGTTATTGACAACGGTACAAACGAAAATGAACTGTTAATACAATTGCAAAGTGCTTTAAGCAACACTGATTATTCATCAAAGGAGCGGCTGATAAGTGGAGTAGAAATTACCCTCTCAAACACATAAGTACTTTTGAGAAACCCTGTTTAATGAAACCACCACTTTACATAACCAAATAATTGGCCTGTGCAAGTGGACCTGTTGCGCAAATGTTTCAAGGTTTATGTGGCTACAATACTCAGAACAGCAGGTCAGTTAGTATATCAATCATTCTCAGGAATTTTATAAACTGAATGATAGCAGACACCATAGAAATGGCTTTGAAATGCTCAGAAATCCAGAACAATAAAGGCAATTATTTCAATTATTCCTGATAACTAGACAAATATATCAACTGTGACAGTGTGATGCAAAAACTATACCGTACAAACACACTTAATCAATGCCCAAACGTACAAATGTCAGTATCCTTCCAGCCCTCTGGAAATATACACAAAAGTTGAGGGTTTGATTCTCAGAAAGCACATGTTCTGACAAAATGTATAACTTGAATGTACTGTAAGTAGATGTGTTTGTCAATAATTTTAATAATAAACAAAAGTTTAAACAATGAATATTTGATTAAAAAAATTGTTTAAATAGAAAAAAGTAGACACACACACACACACGCACACACACACATTTATATATATTAGAAAATAATTGTCAGAAGTGGTCTCAATACATTTTGGGCAACATATATGATCTTTTTAAGTATGAGTTTGGCAAACTTTTCCAAAAAAATGATTTAATGAGTCAATACTACAAAATGTTCAAACCATTACCTCACTTGATGATCATTTTATTATATTTCATGCTTTATTATTGTTATTATTATTAATATAATTTGCTCAAACCACACAATTTAAACGTTAACTGCCTCCAGAACAACTAAGTGCCTCTAATGCATCATTTCTGCAATGTAGCGATGAGGAGGAAGCCACATGACCACATCTGAAACGTTCTAGGGAGAGGAATTAACAGCCCTTTCCCAATGCAATTGTTTATTTGGCTGTTTATTGCGATGATAAAAGCTGCGATAAGACTTCTGCATGAAGAGCAGAGCCATTAACAGTTACTCACGCTCACTCTTGCATTATCTCTTCTAAGTGCTTGTTCAAGCTCTTCAGAGGCCCTTTGAAGCAGATAGTGAGTATAATGTTTATTACAGACTCTTGGACAAAAGACTAAACAATGATGGACTGGTGAAAAGCAAGAAAAGAGCAACAAGTTAAAAGAGCTTCACTTTCTGTCACAATTCTGTTGTGTGCTGCATCAATATATATAAAAATCTTATGTGGTTTAAACTACCATGTTGAATGATCGATCGCTCTGTCTATTTATAGCTGCATTAAGAATTTGATATTTGAAATGACACGTGGCTTCGCTTAACAAAGAAATTGAAAATATGTCGATACTACGGTGTTAAAAATAGAAAACAGGCATGCTGAGAAGTCTGAAAAAGCCCCTGGGCAAGAAACACAATTATTCAGACTTGTGGTTTTCTAATCCAAACTGAAGTCAGACCTGCTTTTCCTCATCAGGCAACGTGTCTCAAAATTTACTGAGATTTCACGGAGCTGTTTCTCACGCTTTAGATCTAACACCATTAGCGGGTATTTTGCCGCTTAATTTTTGATCCCTGAGATGTGTGGGAAAGCCTGAATCGTACCTTGAGATAAGAAGAATCCTGAAATTTGTTCCTGAAGGGAAAATGAACTGCAACTATTTGCCTGTTTCTCTTGACAAGAAAAATTCCAAAAATTCAACTGTAGCCAATTACTTACATCAATGTGCAGACCCCAATAAACCGCACAGACATGAATACTGATTTGAGTTTCTCTCTCAACATTAAAATTCACCCCCTTGTGCCAGTTGTATTTAGGTCTGTTTCATTCACTGCTTCCGACACAGGTTGGCTGTGTCAATTGCAAATGCTTTGTAGCTTTGAATATCAATAGTACCTTTAAAATAAAGTTTCCTTTCATTTTTAGTTAAAAAAAATGTCTCTGCATGAGTGATGAAACAACCAATGGGATAATGTTATGCTACTGCTTGCTTGGGCATTGAATGTTTGTTCATGCATTGAAACTGATTTGAGAGCAATTGCTGGCTGCCGGGATGAGTGACATCACTAAACTCACCACTAATGAAAATCAGTGATATATTTCATGTGCATGAGACGTTTGTCAAACTGCTAAAACGTGGTACTTTTTGGCTGCTGGGCTGTGACAGAGTTAAAAGCCAAAAATTGCACTGTTAATCCTTCTGAGCTGAGCGTGAGTTGAAAAGAACTTGTCATGCGTTCACAAAAGTAGAATCGACTTTGTGCTCTGTGTGATCCTGTTGAATGCCCCTCTGTAACAAGTTCTGCTTTGCTTGAAAGTTAAGGTAATTTATTGTCACAGCCACTCGCTTGTGTATCTGTCTCATAATTTCTAATTTTAGGAAGGACCTCAGCGTTTCAGGTTCTCAGGGAACCAGGTCATACATTGTTGTGTCTGCACACGGCCAAGATAAAGCTGACATTTAAAAACCTACCAGAACTTAGTTTTTAAGAGGCAGCGTACAAAAGTTAGCCACAGACAAAACTAGCAGTGAGAGAACAATCAAAGGTGTCCGGGCCTGTCACAAATCCACTAGCCAAACACTGCTGAGCTGTTTTGAACACCCAACAGTGTGAGGAACCCACAGGGTAGATTGCAGTGGCACTAAACTGTGTTGTCGTGGAGACCTTGTCTTTGCCGCCGTTGAGGAGTGCATGTGTGGCCATCGGCAATCAGCAGGATTTGAAAACAACAGTGAAGATGTGAAGTGATGGAAAGAGCTCAATATGAGCACAGAGAGAGGGCAGGAAAATGTAGAGACCTGTGTTTTAAAAAGGTGAAAACCGATAATCTATATTAAAAGATTAAGGTACGGGTGTTCCTGTAGCTCAACTGGTACAGCATTGCGTTAGCAGTGCAAAGGTTGTGGATTCAAACCCAGGGAACACAAGTACTGATAAAAAAAAAAAAAGTATACCTTGAATTCACTGTAAGTTGCTTTGGATAAACGAGTCTGCCAAATGAATAAATGCAAAAACTAAATGTTTACTTATATTTGTTTTTTGTTTACAGGATGATTTGATGTTTTAGGATTATTTAGGAATATAAAAAGTTGTGGTCTGTCATCTCCCACAGTCAATTTAAATAAAGGATTCCAAAACTGAGGATGTTTCTTTATTCAGAATTCTAATCACATTCATATTACACAAAATACACAGAATTTCTTTAGATTTATTTTACATTTCTGAGAATCCAGATGTATTATAAATGGGTCCATGATCCCCACAGTGCATTTAAAGACCCCACAGGTTTCATTGGTCTGATATATAAAACATTTAAAAGAAATATGAAATACATGGATATAAAGCTTTGGAGGTGTTTTGCTCAGGGTTTCTGAGAACAGGGCATCCCTGCTGTTAAAAGAGAGTAAATCATTCTTTTTTTCTGCCATAACAATAGAAATGAAAACATTACACAACAGTTCTGGGAAGGCAAACAAAAATAATAAAACCATTTGTAGGAGACACAGTATATGAATGTTCTTGACCTTTCTCTGAAGCATGGGTCAACTGTCTGAACTTGAAGCTAACAGGACATTTTTTCTCAATATTAATTTTTTTTGGTGTCATGACAAGACTAATAAATCAAATTAAAGCTGTTTTCTGGATGAGAAGAATTATTTGGTCATCTGTGGACTTACCTGAGGGGAATTTACAAAAACCTTTATTCAACTTATTTGTATATAATGTCTGTTGTTTTAGTACCTCATTTAGTAAAGGAATTGTCAAATAATGTTGAGGAAAATGTAGTTTGCTGAGGTTCAGAGGATGCAGCAGACCACCACGATCTACTGGGATACACAACAGTGGTCCATCACTCCATCAGGGCAATCAACCCCCCCACCCCTCTCTCTCTCTCGCTCTCTCTCTCTTAGGGAGAACAAAAATTTTTTTACGTAATAACTGTACTGGTAGGCTGTACAGTAAATTCATAACACTGGAAAGAAAATAACATGACAGCCTTTAAATGACCTAAACTAGTGACCAAGGAGAAAAGAAAGATAAATGGAGGCAAAAGAGAAGCAGATACACAAAATGAAAGAAAAAGACGAATTGCGGGAAAAGTGGAACCAATAGTAAGGAAGTTTAAACTAGAATCTTTGTTACATGTAGTTCATCACTCAAGAGATGATGTCAAGATTTCTCTGCCAGCCAGTTCTTTCTCTTCCTCAGATCATTTTAGGTTTCTCAGTCTCTTTACAGTGTAAGATTTTGGGACTGGATAGCTGTTCTCAAGCAGACCTAGAGAATTGCCTGGAGTACACACAAACACACACAGAGAGCAAGTAGTGGAGACATTACAAGCATGACAACAACTCTGGGGGTCTTGGCAGACACAACACTGCTTCAAACAAGACCTATAGTTAAGCAACAGGGGTCTGCAAAGTCCTCCTCATAGCAATAATGGGAAACAGCAGGTGGATTATTATACATCCAGCATAAACTGAGACCCTTGGTTGCTTTGTACCATTTTAAACTTGGTATATATAATTATTACTGTTTGGCTATACACACACACACACACACACAAACACACACACACACACAAACACACACATACACACAAACACACACATATATACATACTGTACAGGATTGGATTTGCCCCACAGCTCTCTCTCCTCGGTAAATGTTATGGTGAGAGCTTCTTTCATAAAAACCAAGCTCATAATTTGCCCAAGGGCTGCCCCATGGCACTACTCTAATCAAGCTCAGCTTCTTATTCACAATAAGTGTCTTCTAACTCATAGAGAGAGAGAGAGGGAAAACTGAGAGAGAGAGTGAGATGGTAAGCCCATGGCTCACATAATAAGATGAACCCAGGATGCTGACCACCCTGCCTGAGTAATAGAATCAGTCGTTAATCCTTCACTCAATGGAAAAGCAGCAATGAAATCACAGGATCTACACCTTCAGGCTCTTTTTATATCAATAAAGAGGATTAATAGTTTATTTCCTTATGTTTAAGTGCAGATTTTAAATTTGACAGAGCTGACAGTAGCATAACTGTTTTCGGAACAGTGTAGGTTGTTCTTTATAGATAAAAATAAAATAAATAAATAACAGTGCACAAGGGTAGAAAAAAGCAGTTTTTTGCATTAGGTAAAATATTTTTTCATTTTTTATTGTTCATTGTAGAAGATATAATATATAAATATGTGAAATGTAAACAGTATGATTAAAAAATACATTGTTATCAGGTCACATTTATATAACATACATGTAAAATGTATGCACAGCGATACACGTAGTGTGGCACAAGACCCACATTTCCCTCTTTTTTTGTGAATGAAGGAGGTTGAAAAGAAAGAAAGAGAGTGAGAAATACGGCTCTGTCTTTTGCTGGCACTTTAGAAGAGATTATTGATAAATGAGCACCACAGGCTTCCTCTTTAAGAATCACTCTGATGAAAAAAAAGTCGTGGAATAGAACTGAAAGCTTATAAAACTAAAAAATCAATAGTGAATTATTACAAAGGGCCAACAAGAACTGGCTAGAGTAGATATTCTTCTGCCATACAAACCTGAAATAGTTTTCCAGTGACTGCTGAGAAAGAGGAAAGTGGAACAGAATAAAAGCCCAGAGTTCACATCAAAAATATTGTCCATCTCTTACACATCAGAAATGAAATTTCTGTGTTGTAGACTTAAACTAAAATTTAATTAAAGAAACATTAGCTTAATTGTAAACTCATCAGATGTCCACAGTGAACTGATTTAAATGGAGTGAAACCCAAATATCATCTTTCATCACTGAAATTTTTTGTTTGTTTGTTTTAAAAAGTTTTGTAATGTCAAGCACATAATATACAGACAAATATCAGCCCAATAGCCTTCTATTGAACCATCTAAAAAGGATTTCTGTTGTGACTGATTTCTCTTTTCTGTTGTAGAAAAAAAAATAGGCAAAAGGTTATTTAAAAAATCTGATAACACTTAAAAGCGCATAGCAATCACATAGTATCACGCAGCACGTTACTCAAGGGTCTGGAAATAATTTAATTTCAATTATCAGCAATTATAGATAAAATGCACAAATAAATTAATACATTGAAAAAATGATAATGCTGTTTAATTAATATGTAAATAAGTCTGTGGTCAGGGTGTTAATTGTGTGTATAACAGCAGTTTTAGGACAGTAAAGGAGCAATACAGTGCCTTTCGAAACGTTGCCAGAAGAGCTATTACCAGAGAGTGACATCCGTAAGACTGATATAACGTTTCAGCAATATACTGGAAAATGCTTCAGTTTAGGGGGTGCCAAACTACAGTAAAATCCTGCTACAGTACCAGGAAGTCTAAAGTTGAGTGGATATTGTGGCGGTATTAGACTAGATTTGCTGGAAATCACAAATGGAAGACTGGGGCTATGAAATGTACTTAATGGAAGATTTGGAGGATTAGGCTCAGCCATTGTACATCCTGGGTCCTTGGCTTCATAAACCTATTATTGATACTCTTACCATATATTGCCACCACTATGAATATAGGATTTACTGCTGACCAGAAATGTCAAACTAGGACACATTTAGATACAGCAGAATTTTGTTAAAAAAATGTGTTATAGCATATTTTGTACTGAAAGCAAGGACAAAAAGCAGGAAGTGTTAATTAACTATTTGAATAGTTCTGAAGAGGCAGAGGTTACAGGCCCTTGTGTTTCATTGGCAGAAATGAAAGATAAATGCTAGCTCACTCAGGCATTCATTTTCAGCATAGCTTACATCAGCAATCAGAAGTGACAGATGTAACGCTCAGCTTGAGGAACACCCGCAGACAATGACACATGGACTCAATAACAAACCTAATAAACTGTCAGAAAGAATGCAGCTCGAAAATAATGCAGTTACATCAGAAAGACGATGTTTATTCACATAATACATCAAAATCTCATGCAGTCACTCACTGAATATCTCAATTTAAAGAGACAGGTGTTGATGAGATACAACTGTGAAAGTCGAGACCTGGAAATTAGAAATGTGTTACTCTCGTTTGCAGACTTAACAACTGAATTACATGGTTAAAAGATCAGGGTTTAAAGATCAGATAAAATATCAGGGTTTGGCTGGTTAGCGTGGTGCTGGTGCAGATAACTTTTGCTAGTAGATTATATCTTTAGTATAGATTTAAGTATATAGATTTAGTATAGATTCTCTTATAGACAGCTATAAGAGAACAAATGGAGAACAAAAATATAAGCTAATACATAAATGTCCTGTTTCTCAGATTTTCTCCTGGAGAATCTCACATAATTGTTTTTAGATAAGAAGGAACAATGTCTCACATTTGCATTCTCTTGGCTTTACCATCCAGATTAACCTCTACAACTGTCTTCATTTTATTCTTTCTAAACAGATTTAGAGAAACAACTGACAAAAAGTCAGTCATCCAAACATAACTGAGATCTCCATCAGGTCTCCTGAGCAATGAAAGAGCAACACATGAGCAATACATTTTTCCTCTGTAACTGTTGTGCTTTGTTGGTGTTATAAGACAATACACACTGCAGCTCAGTAGAATATTGCTTCATTGTTTCATTCCATGTGTGAATGCACATCAAAGTTCTGACTATTAGAGAGATAAAACCAGTACAAGGGAAAAGAAACATTTCCAATTATTACCTGAAGAAATTAATCTATCACTCCATGGTGAGCTGCCCTTGGACTGAGACTGCAGAAGAGCAAAATGACTATTATTCCTGGCAGTTCCTCTGGAGACACATTTCTCCACCGCCCATCTTCCTGCTTTAATTCTGTGCTGATGAGCGCTGGTGTCGTCGAGATGCGTTTAGTGCAGCCCCGGCGCGGCCAAGAGGAAACTGCTGAAAGACTCGGTCTGAGATAAAGGTGGAGGACAGACACATTTTCTGGCTCTGGAGACAGAAGATCAAGACAGAAAGGATGAGTGGAGACACTGAGAACGACTTCTTTTCTCCCCTAGTTTCATTATGATGTTATTAGTTTTACAACAACAGTTTACTTACAAGGTACCGTTAACACTACGAGGGGTTCGTGAGACAAACAGTATAAAGGTAACCTAGTCAAAGGTGTGTAATAACTCCAAATGAATCAGATGTGCTTTTAATGAAAACATCGATGGAAATATTCACCCTTAAAAGACAATTATGTCACCACTTATTGATCCTTAAATCGTCCCAAACCTATATGACATGTTTCTTTCTTCCCTGAGTTGATACAATCTAATAAACAACATCATTAATAAACATTAAAAAACATGCAAGCATTTGCAATTAAACCATAACAGAGATCAGTTCAAACGGGGTTGTGAGTGTTTTGTTGAGTCATTCTGTGGTAATGAGACACAAACTTTTATCTCTTAATTTGTTTACTGGGCTTGTCTCCGTGAGGTTTCACAATGAGACAGTTGGGGGCGGTGCAGAAGGGAAACATACTGGCTCTTGTGTAAATATGTATGCCCTGTCAACATTTGTTTATGTGGTAATTGATAAGTCTGGCTGCAGCATATTGGCTGTGTCAGTATAGCACATTCAACAACACTTACTCTATTTGGCTGGATTCTGCAAGACAAACAAATAGTGATGTCCAGTGGTGCTTTAGAGAACACAATAGACATTGATAGCAGTATAATGCTAACCTAACAAGTTCCTGTAGTTCAACTGGCAGAGCATGACACTATAATGCCAAAGTCACGAGTTTGTTTCCCAGGAAACACATAAATTGATCAAATGTATACCTTGAATGCACTGTAAGTCAGTTTAGATAAAGGCTAAGGAGACGAGAGGGCCCACTAAAGACCTTTGTGGTATAGTCTATGTATAATGCCTGGCAAACAGAAGGCCCTGAGAATTGTAATGATGGCCCTTCATATATACAAATGTTTCAACAAGCCGTGGAGCAAGTGGCAGTTATGACACTTTTAATATGACTTCATATAGCTTCATATGGCTAAATATAAACACAGAGGAAAGAGGAGTAATTATTAAATCAAAGGTTAAAAATGTAATGGAATAAACAAATATCTTTACAGGACTTTGTCAGTGCCACAGAAAACTGTGCTTATATTCTTTATTTTTCCAAACTTTTTACAAAGATGTACCCTTCCAAACAAGAAACTTATTTGACTTAACAAAAGATTATTTCACAAAATAGTCCAATTTGGAATAAAACTGACTTAATAATAAGCAGGGTGTGCATTTAGTAACTTGCATAACTTCTTGCTAGTGCACAGATATGTAGTAAGAAAAAGCAGTACAGTCTTTACAGCACAATTAGCCGGGTCAGGATACTCTGGATACACAAAGAGCCACAAAGAGTTTCAAAGAGCCATTTGTAGAGATGTCAATAATCGCAAGTTGCGCGTCACACTGTCAAAGTGGATTGTGGGATTGACGGTGGCGCTCGTGTGTTAGGGGTGGCATTGGTGGAATTCTGCCCCTGCAGTGGATCATGTGGTAAGACTCAGATGTGACAGATAATGTGAACCGAGTCCAGTTGTTCATAACAAATGCACACTGATGCAAAACATTGATTGGACCATTTATTTTGACACCAGCAATGTGCAGTTTCTACACTAGAGGGGGCACAGGTTAATTTTTGCCTGTGAAAAACATGAAGTTGGATTGAATGACATTTTAGTCTTTAAAAGAAAGATTTATGCAACCCATCTGAACTGCTCTTAGGCAGATCATGCTAACTGTAGGGTCAGTTCAAAGTTTTCACATTTAAACAATTTGAAGGCATTTAACAAGTAGCCCACGTCCAAACAGTTTCAAGACAAAGAGTAAAAATGTCTTTCAAGTCTTCTTTTCTACATATAACAGGAGATAAAGAGCAAAGGAGCAATAAATGACATTAGGTTGTTTAACTTAGTCTGAGACTGTTTTAAAATGCATGACTGCCTCACGGATAATTATGTGACTGGTTATGAAACTAAAATGATGTATTACATTGGACATTTCTATTACATTTGGTTTATCTCTGTTTTGCAAGACATTGTAAAGCACATGCAATACTGTAATATTTTCCAAATATTTTAATAGGGCTTCAGTCTTAGGCTACTTCCATTTGATTCAGTGACATCTTAAAATTTGTTTGCCGTTCACCTCAAGACTTTGTGCTAGCAGTGAATATAGTACTTGCTGAAATAAATTCTATGAAGAGCTTATGTCTTATTGAGGCAGTAACACTGACAGCATAAATGAGAGGTCACTAAACTAAAGAAAGTCTTTTACTCAGAGTATCTAAGCAGAAGATAAAGAAAAAGTAGACAGATAAGATATGAATGCCAGTGATGGATGTGGAAAATTGCTTTTGTTATCTTCTGGAGTGTGATTTTTACATGTCAGAATAAAATGAAAAGAACTTTAGTGTTGTTTCTTGTGGAAGAAAACAAAACACCTTTTCTTTTATTTATTCAATCATATATTAATTTGTTCCTTATCATAATTTGAGTAAGAAGCTAATTGTTTATCTATTTAGATCATTGCTCTAAGCTGGAAAATCTTTCCCAGTAAACCAGTTTCAAAACAGTTCAGTGAACAGATAGGATGAGGTGCAGGCCATCCAGCAGTAACATCATAAACCCCATTTACACTTGGTATTAGAATCTATTTGGAGTTAATGCAGAGTCCAGAAAATGATGTGATTGGATAACTCAATCGACAATCACAAGTGGTCACAGGTGAAGTATTTGTATCTCACTTGGCCACTTGTGATCAGATTACCAGAGACTGATCATGATACTAGACCTAAACAAAGCCAAGTTCACACATACAGAATGATTTTTCAATAAAATCTGATGCTCATTGTGCCCTGCTGATGTACAGCATGCTCTACCCATCCTTGCAGATCAGAATGACAGAATAAAAAGGAGTGATCATTGTTTTTCTCTCCATCTTTCTCCCTAAAGGTTTTAGTTTATGACATTGTGTCTGGAGTCAGTGACTTCAGAAGTGGGCCCTAAGGGGTTGAAGACCATCTGCTTCTGTGTCATTTTGACTTCTTCCTGTTGCTAGCATCTTTCCAATGCTTTGTTGTTTAGCACTTGTGTAGGAATGACTTGTTAGTGGTGTTCCGATATGTTTAATTGTGTTTATTCTACTTTTGATGGTCTATAATAAGGAGCATAGGAACAATCTCAAAGGTGTGGGGGGAGGCAAAGTAAAAACAAACTTGTTTGGTTCATGATTAATTGGATTATGTGCTGTCAGACAAAACTCCAAAAATATAAACATTATTTCCCTAAAAGTACGTGGGGGATAAACTGTAATTATAACTGTTCCTATGGCTCTACCTGTAATTTCATACAAATTTTACATTGTCGTTTTATATATTTTTTTAAATATGAATAAGGTGGAAGCCATCTAACCTTTTGGCAGTTTTTAACCAGCCCTGATATGTTCCAGTAAATAATACAGATATTATATTCTATGAAAGAGAAAGAAAGAAAGATCAAACTGTTCTAATGGCTTGAAACAGCTCTCCAGAAACCAAGGTGCTGCTGAGCTCGTTTTCCATTAGGGAGCTGGAAGATTCCCATGTTTCCACTTAAGGGATGTGCTGTACATGTCATGTTCCTTCTTGTACCCATATTCCCCCACAAGAAGAACAAAATATGTTCAATTCAGTTTTAAAGAATGCAATAAATAATACAGGGGAACTGGGAGCCATTATTTGAAGGGGTACTGGTGTTTTGCCTGGGGTGAAACGGGTGTATGCCATAATAGTTACTCTGTAGTGGGGCAAACCAGAGCCAATAACATTCAGAATTGATCCAGAGACTTTATGTAACTGTGATTTTCTCATCGCTAGCGCGGCAGATTAACGTTGCAGCCATAATGGCCTCGTAACATTGCTGTTAGTAATACTATTATAGGCTCATAAAATGACGCTCAATAAACAAGAGAGGACTAAGAAGTCTTTAGTGAAGATATTGTGCGATTTAAATTACAATTAAAATCAGCTTGTTATGTTTAAAGCAGATTAATCATTCTTAATCATGTGGAATTTTAGCATGCACAAAAATACCCGTTGATTAGCCCTGGTAATGATGTATTGTATTTTCTTCATTGTCTCCCGCGTCCACTTCTGTCTACACTCTTTGCTAGTAGATTAGCCTGCAGTAATGAAAATATTTCCCCCGTTCAGTTGCCTCAGCTGTGGATCTGTCTGCTCGCTTTTGATCTTACTGTAAGTCACCAGTCTTGAAAGTGCCTGATTTTGAACAAAGAACTTTTTCATTTAATTCTCCCACACTGACAATGATTCTAAAGCAGTAGTCAAGGCAACATGGGGTAAAGGAAGAGGCAGATAGAGACACAGCAGCTTGCAGGCATGAGAATTCAAACTCCAGCACAGTTCTGTCTAAATTTCATCTCATTATCCACAACTAGAAGGCCCATGTAGGAGGATGAGTCTTGGACTTCTGGGAGTGAGTGGGGAAAAGGGAGGGAGGGGGTAGAGATACTTCGGCCTGAAAAAGTTGAAGTACAGTTTGTAATTGTTTTTACAGCCTAGAGGAGGATTATGTCAATGTCGAGAGCAAAAATGATGACAGTGCAATAGCTGGGTGCACGGTGCATGTTTATATGAGAGGTGGACCAGGGTAAAGAGAGACTTAAAGACATGAAGCATCATTTTAGCAACACGGCTTCTCAGCTACATTCTGCTTGCTAAGCAAGTATCACTATTACTGTTTTTCATTGGACTGGGTATTTGAACACACCCTCTAACTAACCCTGTGTATTATTAACCTTTAGTGTGTAACTAAAGGTGTGTAACTTAGTGTGTGTAGTGTGTATGGCTAGTCCTGCACATTATTTCCATAGCTAATGCTAGAGCATTAGCAATGCCAAGGTCATAGGTTTGAATCTTAGTATCGCAGGTATGCGTAAAATCAAATGTAAATGTAAAAAAACTATCATAGACTTGCACTGAGAGAGCTGAAATATTTAGCAGTTAGAATACCACGGAGATCTGGGGATTGGGTTTTTTGACATGACCTGGAAGCAACAACTCATCAAAGCCCCAGAAACCACCCAAAAGATTTGGTAAGCACAGATAAGAACCACATTACAGTTTCTTTAAAAAGTGTAAAAAAGTCTAGTTTATTCTTTGCAGTCACCTAACTGCAAAGAGCTTTAACATCAGTTCGAAAATGGTAATATCTTCAGTCTACAGCAAATTACTTTTTTCTAAGAAACAAGTTACTATTTCCATCACTCTCTGTAAAGCAATTCTACATTTGTGAGTAGTCACATAAAATACCGTTTTCATTTAAAATAAGAGAATAACTTTACTGTTAGGTTCTATTGAAGTTAAATTGCCTCACATTAAAAATACATTACAACCATTATTCTTCTTGTGCTATAGATTACTGACTACCTGATGAAAACTGTTTAAGTAACGCATTTCTTTCTTGTCTAAAAGCTTCTTGAGACAGTCAAGTGTGATATTAGAAAAAACTTCTGATCAGAATTTGGTCTAAAAGACCCATCGTGCACATTGCCTATCCTAAGTAAAACGTTCCTGTAACAACAACTGTTTTTTCTAATACAACCTTTAACCAATCTCTAACCTGACCCTGATTTTTACATTAGGGTTATGATTGGCTAATAAAAATGTTGTTTTAGGAGCCACAAAGATGTTCATGTTCTGCTTGTATAAATCACAATATGCAAAAATTGAGCTTGAATATTTTTTGGGCCAACTACAAAGAATAAAATGTCAGACTTCACCTTAATGTGAAAGGTCAAAAGAATTCAAAGATGCTATTTCTTTCCTTAACAGGATTCAGTAAATGAAAACTACAAATAAAAGTGAATCTCTGTTTATTTACAAATCACAGTTAATTTTTTCTCCTGACTCAAGACAATAAAGCGGGTCAATAAAATCCCATGTTTTTATTTCTCTCTGCCAGGTGGTGAAATTAATTACCCTGAAAAATGAACAGCGCTGTAACATCACTTAGTTTGGAGAACTGCGGGGGGCTATTTAAATATTGTCAGCAACAAGATGGCTCCCCCAAACCTGTAAAGCTTTCCTCTTAACACTCAGCATTAGCTTTGCCACAGCTGATGTCATGGCAGGAGAACTCACTCTTTTTGAAAAGCTTTTGATGCCGTTTTAAATGGCAAAACCATTTTAATCTTTTATTCCTCTCAGGTAGCCATTATATTCGAGGAGACTCTAGCTAAGAAGTAGTGTTCTGCACTGCCAGGCGATTTCTACCACATTGACAGTCCTTTTATGTTCCCCCTCCCCATTCAGATGTCCTGATTTCACACCCGCTGTTTCCTGCATGCTGCATCAAACACTGAAGATGCTGCGTAGAACGCTGGAGAACCCTCTTTCTGTCAGAATCCTACTGCACTGAATTGGATCTCGACTAAGATCAGAGGAGGAGCCAAGACACTAAATCTTAATTGTTTCCTGTCAAATCTTTTTTGTCCCTTTTGGCTCTGAAATTTCTGCTTCTTCTAATTTAGACAATTTGTATGTGAGATCACTAATTTACACTCTTTATATACTTTGAGCGTTCACAAATAAAGTTTTTCCAACTATAATTCTGCACATATATGATAATTTTGGCATGGCTGTGTTATATAATTCACAATCTTTGCATGCACAACTGGACGAGGTTGACTGAACAGATGCCTCTGTACTTTTAAGGCAAAGAAGTTCCACAAATACTGTTAAAAGCACGATGCTCTTACCTACACTGTGAAATTACAGCTTGCCACTCCTCAGTTGTTCTTGTTTATAAAGAGAAACATAAAAGTGCTGCAACTGGTTTATGAAATAGGCCTTCAAACAGCAGATCTGTAATCTGTAAGCCTTTGGTGGACTTTTAACAGAGAGTTTGTTTGTTTTCAGAGGCAATGCAGGCCAATCTCTTTAAAAATCTGTTTAATTACTAAGTACAACCATGTGTTTAATCACGCCATGAGTTTAATCACTGTACATATTCCCGCACCCAAACAGGAAAAGGAAATAAAAAGGGCTTCCTTTTGTATTAATAGCTAATCATTATCAGAGGTGACCTTTTAAACCAATAAGCTTCCAGTATCACAATAATGCTTTTTTATCACAGTAATGCAAAGTGAAAAGAGACTTTCAACTTTAAGCAAAATGTAAAACAATATAAATTATTAAAGCATCTCTAAATAAGTGAAAAACTGATTGAAAGGGCCACATACTGTATATATTTGCCATAACACAGAAGTAGAGGGAAAGCAGCTGGGCGGATGTTAAATGCAATATAAGCCAGATGTTTTTTTTATTTAATTAAAAGTTTAATTTTAAAGATTACAATGCATTGTTAATTATAAAGAGTAATTTAAGATATCAGGTAGAGAAATGTTCTTGGGAATATAAGTATCAGGTTATCAAAATAATTACAAAATTAATAAGCCTGGTTTCTAACTGGTTGTCGTGTAAGAGTTTTCCATGATATTTTTCCAGTTATGGCAGCTTTGTTGAGGCGGATTGTTGAGCTTCCATTTTGTTCACCTGCAGGGGGTAATGTCATGTATAATGACAACTAGGCTAAATCTGTCTAAGCCAGTAGGATTTAATAGAAGCCAACCAGTGGATCATTATGACACACTTCACAAACTCCTGCAACAGAGAAGAGCAGCGAGATGACAGTGGAGTCTTTCTTCAGTGCAATAAGGCCTGCATTTGGCCCCGAGGGGCCCGGAGTCTTGTTGATTTCTTCTGTTTTTCCCTGTGATGTATGTACCATGAGGTGTGGCACCCACAGGAAAGTGTTCTGGGACCTGGTGAAATGTTTGATTGTAAGACTGGAAGGCAAAAGGGAAGCCATTTCATGCTTCTCAAGCTCAGATGTGAAAGTAATACTGAGTCTGTGTGTTACACTGGGCCTCTCTGGACTGCAGAACTTCTCTGATTGAACCTATCACATTAAGTTATTTCACCGACCCTGGGCATGCGCGGAATGAAAAGATTAAATGTCGCAACCGCATGGATGGACTATGCATACCAAACAGCAAAATGTATTTATATGGACGGACATAAAAGAACAAGCAGCTATTTGTCTGGACATAAGCCAAACCTCAGAGACAAGAGGGCCTCACTCAAGGGAGCATGAGGCCTTTTTGAAAGTTTTTCCATTGGAGTGACATTGAAAACTGGACGTTTTCCCTAACCACAGTGCTGAATATGCCATTACACTGGCTTTGTTCTTGACAGGCACTTTCACTACAAAGGCAGGAAGCTGGACGAGGTAAGTGTTTTGATGAAGAGAAGGCCAACCTAGGGCCATTCTTGGTCTTATCGAGCGACTCCCAACCAGGGCTAGTTAGAAACACTTGTTGCTTCATTAAACGTATAAAACAGCTAATTTAATTTGAAAAGGCTGACAACTGAATGAAATAATGTACCACATAAATCTCTCTGTCCTTTCTCTTTTCTGATGACAGACGACAGATAAAATTGCCTCCAGAACTGTCAAAACCTGTGAAAGACAAACAAGTTCAGGTGTCTCATTAAAAGGAAGAGGAAGATATTTGGTGAGGGAGTTTTTCTCCCACAAAAAAAGATTATTTTTAGTTAAAAAGTGACTTAATGTAATAATTGTCACTTATAACATTAGTGACAATGCTAAATGATATGCAGTATAACAGAAGTTAAACATATTTCTGGCTACTTCTTAGCCAAGCTGATGTGGCTAATAAGTGTACTTAAAAAGTACTGGAAGGTACCATAGTAGTACTATGTAATTTTTTTAGGCATATACCATGGTATACTGTGGTATTTATGAAAGTATCTTGGAGTACCACATATATACCATGGTTTATGAATTTCAATTACTGGACCATAATATTACCAAAGTAGTTTTATACGGATAAATTCACTACATTAAGGGAATGGAAACTCCTGCTACTATCTGCACAAGCCAAATTCCTATTTTTCATGAAGACAAAGTAGAGAGAGAGAGTGCAGATGATGAAATGAAAGTTGTTTGGGTTAGTATGCACAATGGAATTGAGGGTGCTTTGTATTGGACAGATAGGGAAGAGGCCGGAGGCAAATTCTGCAGTGAGATTAACTTTCAGCCTTCCATCCTTTCTGACTGCATTGCTTTCAATTCTTGCATATGAACAGGCATTAATAAGATTATAGTAGTCAAAGGGCTACTTTATCCAAAATTGAAAATCCAGTCAGCATTTATTTACAGAATTTTAATTTCGGGGGTAAGCTATGGCTTTAGGTATGGAAAGCATTATGCAAACTGACAATGAGATTAATTTAGGCCTGTTTACCGAAGATCAAAAGGGATCAGTCGTGTGCTGAAGGAGTGAGAGGTGTGAGAACTGTGTGTGTGTGTGTTCGTGTCATATTGACCTAGCCGGAACATCTCTGCATCACGCCACTTGCCTAATGAGGTTTTTGACAACGACCAGCTGTTCCTAGAGAGATGAAGAGGGTATCGTCTCCAGAACAGCCACACTTGCCACTTTGTGCCAGCATACTGCAGACTAATTGACATCTGCCTGAATCTCTGTTCACAAAAGCTGCAGGGGAAAAACCCCAAACCAATTAAAATCTGATCAATGGCCACATTCTTCACATACAAAAAATATTTGTGTAGTACGATGTAAGTTTCACTGTTTTAGCACCCGCAAAGCTTGTTGTCTGCCAGTGTTTTTTTACCAGTAAGCTCAGTCTCAGGGAACCAGTTATTACAGGCTGTTGACGAAAGCTGAGCGTGACCCCTGTCTGAAGGTGAACGCCACTGGCTGCTTCACTGTAGTACATCACTACACCGCAAACCACTTTCCATTACACTGCAGGTGCTCTTTAAGAACTGCTTAAACACACACACACACACACACACACAAGCAATGTAGCTCCATCTCACCCGAATTGTATATCTTGTAACCCCTCAGCTCACATACATTCCATGTCCACATGTTTAAAATACAGTCATCTTTCAAATCCACCTAATAAATCCCAGCTAATACACTCACCACTTATAAACAGACTCACACGCAGGTCGCCACAATGACAGACTGGAGTGAGGCTTCGCAACCTCAGGTCCGCATTCTTCAGAGAGCTAGCAGAGGGCCGTTTCCCTCGTGGTGGACTATAATAAGTGTCAGCACAGTGTCAGCTTTGGCCACAGATGGGGTCAGGTCTTTATTTAGAGATGAAAAAGAGGGAAATGACGGGTCACAGTTCACTTTGTAGGTCACATGGCACATTGCAAAAATGGCTGTTTCACCGGACTGGATTGTGAAGTAGTTTCTCTCTCTAGATTTTGAGTTACTGAAATGAAGCATCTATAACCTAATAAATATTTGAGTATTGTTTGTATTGACAAACTCTTATTCGGTTTGGCTCCATTTTGTTGGTATGTAACACCAGCTTTTTATGAACCAATCAATTTCCAACAGATTAAATTAAAGTCCTTACATTTTTGTCAGTGAATATACTTCGCAAATATTTCAATTACAGAAGTAAAATAGGCCGTAAAGTGGATTTTACAACTTTAGAGTTGCACTGTATTTTCACTGTATTTTCATGTGATGAAGACTACAGTCATATCAGTGGTCTGATGAAGGCCAACTCCTAAAAGCACCATAAGTCCATTGGACACATTACTGATCACCCTAATGTGCTCATGAATCTTATATCTGCTGAGTCCGTGTTTGGAAAGCAAACGTAAAATTAAAAAGCTGTCACGGGGTGAAATGAAGGATAAATCTATCTACCATCACCCAGATCATTAGGCGTAATATAATGTTATATGTCACTGGCATGTGTGGGGAGAATATTTATCAGGAAATGTAAGAAGAAATAAAGGAAAAATTGTCACGCATCCAAGATCTAGCTGAAAATGTCAGTCTCCACACAAAATTAACCTTTAAATGGTCTACAACATGTTTCCCCACAAATGACTCCTTTTCTGGAAAGCAGCAGAGTTAACCTTTTTATATTCTTCAAGATGTTAACACGTAGTTATGACCTGCTATCTACTTAGCATATATTAACAACAGCACACAAACCCAAATCAATGCAGCACCCACACGGACACAAGTTTCCTCTTTCTGTGTCTCATATTTTTATCTTCCTCTATTGGCTGACCAAATCAATTAGAATATCAATGCTAATGATCACATCATAGAGCAAATGAGTTAGTCATCAAATACTTTCCATCCGCATTGTCCTGAGAGCTGCGCTTCTTTTCTCTCGCTCACAAAACGCACTCCCACACCAGAACATTTGCGCACAAACGGGCTGCGTCGTGTTCATTTTATTCCTTTCATCTGCCTCCACTGCTGCCCCATCTTCACAAACATACAGAATATACCACTGGAGCTAACGCGATAGAAACCACCCCTCCCCTTTCCTAAAGCTCAAATCATCCACGCTTCATGCTAGCAGCCAGTTCAAACTCCCTCCTAACTCATTAAAGCTGATTTGGGATTATTTACATGCCGCTGGGAAGCACAGTAAACATGATTAGGTTGGACAAACACCGGGGTCAATATTTTGCAGACGTTCCAATTAATAAAAAATACCATTCGATACGATGCTATACGCTATCTGCAGCAGGGAAGAAGACAGCTAGGCAGAGCGTAATTGGCAAGACAAAGAAACAAGACCCCTACTGTTTGCACTGACATGCCTGTCACCATAAAGCCGACCCACTACAGCGGTACACGCTAGCTCGAATGAGCGCCGGCGAACTGAAATATTCTTAGAAACCAATGCAGAAAGTGAAAGATAAAGAGAAAATCGTGTGAAAGGGGGAAAAAATGAACAAGAAAAGCGAGGCAGAGATAAAAGCGGTTCACTAAAGTGATAGGATGTCGAGAGGAAAACAGTGCTTAGCTTCAGACACACACAAAACCATGTACTTTAAATCTGAACATAAAAAATAAAAGATACTTTACAGCTTTTTACTTTATCACAAAGTCTGCTCTTGTCCCTCGCTAAAATTAGCTGGTGTTGATGAGAGACCCATTGCATGGTGATAAAACAGATGAATTATGCAAAGGGATTGCACAGATGAGAGAGAAAAAATGAGAGGCAGAGGGAAAGGAAAGATATTCATGAGTGTGTTGAAAGCATGTGTGTTTAGCTTTTTAAACATGTGTTTTAGATAAAATAGTCCTTGGAACTGTAGCTTGCAAAGCTTCAAGATACTGACCATTTTTTATAGTAGTTAAACTGCAGTAAAGCTACTCTGTTGACAAAGTAGTTATCTACCCTACATGCACCTAAAAAAGAGGTTAACTGCATTAAAACTGATTAAGATTTCAATGTTTTGTATACCATCTGGTAAAATTCTGCAAGAATTTTTATCTGGCACAAAACAATGACCTCAGTAAAGAGGAGAGCATAAACAACATCAATTTACACTAAATATCGCAATTTAAACTTAAACAAACACCATAAACGAGTAACAGTAAACAGTAACAATTACAGTAAAAAGCGCAGCCTAACTATTATATTTTATTTTATATTGTAAATTATTGTAAAATTACTGCAATAAATAATGATATACAAAAATAACGAGATATCAAAAATATACAGTTTTTATCTCAAAGGATAGATTCTTGTCCACTATTTTAAATAGGCGAGCAAGCTTAATGAGGAAGCAGAACACGAGAGTGAGAGAGAGAGAGAGAGAGAGAGAGACAGAGAGGAACTACTGCAGATGAGAGCTGCAGTGTGTGAGTGTGGGTGGAAGTGTCAGTGCTTAAAAAGACTCCCATCTTTTCCCTCATGGTTCACCCCTCCTCTCTTTCCCTCACTCTTACATAAGTTTACCCAACCCAACAATACATTCAAACATTTGTGCCGGTTAAACACAGACACAGTGGGTGTGGCTTTAGGTCTCACAGAGACATTTTCATTTAAATATCAAAAATTTAGCAAAAAAGTTCTACCAAGGCATCCAAGGATTGGTGTCTTCTTTAGTTGCTCAGCTTTTCTGGGGCCAATTGAGGCACTAATATTTTATTGTGCTTTTATTGTGAACTAACTTTATTGTGCTCCTTGTTTTTTATTAGGAGCCATGGTCAATGTGTAATGATATTGTCTGGACAAGAGCCAAAATCAGCGGATCAAAGAGACAAAATTTGATCCGCTGAAAAAAATGACAGACGCATGAAATACAGAAATTGTGTGTGTGTTCTGTCCCTTTAACGTCACATGCCATTAACTTCAGGTGCACCTCAGAAAACACTGCCAGCCCTGTTCATTACTGCATCTCTTCTCTCTCATGCCCACTACAGACAGGAGAGTGGCTGCAGGGCACTGCTCAAATGGATGGGTGACGTGAGGGAAGGTGGTTGCTCTGTGA
>JAZGTK010005466.1:0-22384 GCA_036877625.1 Ambastaia sidthimunki
TTATACTTCATTGCAGAAAAGACTAACAAAGCATTAGCATTAACAGCGAGGAGAAACGGGCGGAAATAAGTATATGGGCTATTCATTAGATATAATGAAGTATAATGTGCAAATAATGTGTAATGCAATGTCCATTCCATTCCCAAGAAAGACTTTCATGTGACCAGGATTAAAACTGGAACAGTGATCCTGAAGACTTCATTCCGGAGAAGTTATTCCGGATGAGGCTGCTGACTCACTCCCACTTTTCAAACAAAGCATTTTCAGTTCCAGAGTAAACATATTTATGCACTCAGTGTAAATTAGATCACAATGTTTTCCAGAGTTAAAAGTTTCATCCATTACATTTCAGTATATAATTTCCTAAATGCTTCAATAGTTTGATCTTGTCTCTGGATTTCTGTGTAATTTTGAAGAGTAAATCCCCAAACGTTTTCTTAGTTATTTTTCTTTTCTTTTCCTTGTTGTTTCTTTTATCTCACATGAACCCAAACGAAAGCATTTCAGCAGAACAGTAAGTAAAGCCTCTCTTGATTTAAGAGGGCTCTTCTCCTGACCTCATTTGGAAGAGGTGGAGACAACTCACAATTCCAGGAATCCAGTGAAATTCCCAAACCTTTTACAGCCCTTGTTGACTCATGCTGCTACTCTGCTGATATGAAGCCATGAGTAGGCGGGGTCTTACCTGCTAGGTAAAAAGAAGCTCTTCTCTCATTGGCTGAGAGGAGCCAGTATATTTCCGCACTTCCAAACAGCTAGCAGTGAGTGTTCAGAGCATTGAGAAAGACAGACAACAAGAAACTCTGTGGCATATACACTTAACACTAACAGACTGCAAGAGGGCACTCGACAGAGAACAAACGTACGGTATGTGTGTGTTTTTAATTGTGTTTAAGGGACCATTGTTTGCATTGAGGCCTTGTTGTGTTTTGCATGTTGTGTGGTTTTGTTGGAACTGACTGATAATAGTTTGTTGTCTGTATTTAAATTGTTCCCCTCCTTACTTTACATTTCCATTGACTCATCGGCCATATGTTTGTGTAGAAGCCTGTGATGTTAACCGGTTAACATGCTAAGGGAGTTGGTTCTTAAACATTAATGTTTTTGAGGACATTGAAGTGCAGGTTTCCTACAGTCATGACAAAACCAAGAAGTTACACTTGTGCTTTCCAGAAAATATGGAAAAGTTCTATAGTGAAAATAAGGTTTTTTTAGTTGCAGTCTTTATCAAAGGCTTTTCAAAATGTTTTATACATTAAACACAAATGA
This sequence comes from Ambastaia sidthimunki, assembly GCA_036877625.1. Taxonomy (NCBI): domain Eukaryota; kingdom Metazoa; phylum Chordata; class Actinopteri; order Cypriniformes; family Botiidae; genus Ambastaia; species Ambastaia sidthimunki. The sequence continues at coordinate 1,270 of JAZGTK010005466.1, forward strand.
CTGGACACATTGTGGACATTTTATTGGTCAGAAGGTCTGGGAACAGTCTTGGTGAGGAGAAAGTTTACAATCTGAACTCCAGGATAAATGTGACTTATGGAAACTTGTCTGCACATGCTGATGTGACCTAAGAGAATGTTTCTGCTTTAATGACCCATGGGAAGAATTCATGTCATCTGAAGATAAGCTTTCACTAAAGATTAAATGGCTGAAAATCTCCTGGAAGCCGTTTGATGCATTTGGGCTACATGAATGAAATGAAGTGACATGCGGGTTAAGTATGTTAAGCCACACACACACACACACACTGAGTTGTGATGTATGGACATCATTAATGCAATTAATAAAAATAAATGATTCGGCCTTCCAGGAAAGTCCCAGTTTTAATTTGATGACTTTGGGAAGTCCTGCCTCTGTGTTTCTGGATAAGCAAAAGTGTTTCATTTGCCAAGTCATCTCAATGTTTCAGTATGACGGATCTCTGTGAGAACTCAGATCTCCTGAAAGAGGAGCACGACTGTCTCCATTACGGCTCCCCAGAGGTTCCTCTTGAAAGATGAGACACGATACCTCAGGGTGTTTTAAGAGAGTTCTGTGGTGTTACTGCATCAGAAGGTCTGTGAGGAACCTGAAGCTTTAATGTCTTGCTGTATCAGCAGTGCAAGAGATGATGACACAAAACATCTGAGTTCAGAGTGAACCTGCCTCTGATGTTTTATGTGCTCATTTTATGAAGCTTTTCTGATTGGTTGTACAGGCTGAGTGAATGTTTTAACAGCTATTTAAAACAGGTTAATGTTATTTTAAAACGTTTTGTCACTAAAGGTTTCAGACTTCTGGACATGTTTATGTCTGAGAGACGTTTCACACCGTGATTTTCTTCATTAAACTTTAAATCAGTAAGACTGTTTATGAATTCTCCAGTATTTGTTTAATAATTTGAAGGCTCTTGCTTGTGCATACGTGAAGAATTCATGCAGGGAGATGTTTCTGCTTGTCTCCACATGATCTATTTCCTGTAAATGTTGTAAGTGCTTTATCAGGTGAGATAAGAACATGACTGCACTGTTTCTGCTCTGTCAGACAGAGGTCACAGCATGTCTGAACGCTCAGGTGAGTTGTTGCAGGTGTTCTGATGTGACGTGGGCTGATGACTCATTTCACGAGTACGATTGCGTAAAAGTAATTTTTCAGAAGTTTCTTTTGAGATCTCGTGGCAGACATTTTTGTCTAAATCAAAACTATATATTAAAACAGAGCGAAGTGTTTGAATCATTTTCACTTCAAACAACTGCACAGGTGCATTCTGGGATGCCTGTGGTTCGTAACTTTCTATGAATGCAGGGCACTTTGTTGGCTTGTTTTCCTATATTGTCTAGTTCAACATCCATTAAGAATAATTAAATGTTAGTGTTGTAAATAATTATGGTACACTTTGTTTTTACAAAGCCAATTTCAAACTTCAAATAAACCTCAAACTTTAAATAAAAAGGTAAAACTCATACTCAGATTAAACTCATGCTGAAACGTTTGACCGCGTGTATCATTGGTCAACATAATAATAGATATTAACAAATGTTTTATTAGCTTTTATGTTGCACACCTTTCATTTGCTTCTGGTTGTTTTATCTGACTGTAAATAACTGTGTCTGGTTGTGTTGTAACAGATCTTGAAGCGACAGGAAACAGAGATGGCACTGGGATCTTTTCAGCGAGGACAGTGGGCCTCTCAGTCCTTGCGTGTGACAGCTAAGGAACTCTCTATTGTTGGCACACGCGGCAAAAACACGGCCATCGCCGAGCGATTCTCCAAGTAAGCAAATGACAACATTTGCATAACTAAATCTGATGTCATTTGTCTTTCCATTCGTTCTTTCTTATTTACTTTCTCTTTAGCATCACTGTAGAGATCTAACACTCTGGAGTCAGAGACACACATTTTAATTATTTTACATAATAATTTAAAATGCATTTTATAGTTGTCTTGACATCGTGCCTTTTTTAATATCAATAAAGTAACTGATAGTTTGTGTAAGACGTTGTTTCTGTTTATAATTTATATACTTTTAAAACAAAGAAGTCAAAATGAGATTTTTAAGTGACACGTTTGATTTAGAGCAAAATATGTTCTGCTTAACTCATTACACTTTCTTGCCATTGAGTTTTTCCTGTGCAAAAAACTTTTCCATCCATCTGAATCTGTCTGATGTCTTTTCCAGCATGTGTCTGTGTTCTCCTGTCATGCATTAAATCATTACATTAGATGAGTTTATAATCTGACCTTTGACCTTTATAAATAATATAGACAATATAAATCAAGTTTTGGTTGAGTTCACATGATGACCAAGTACCGCCCACTTAGATCTATTCTGATTGACATGTGAAAAGACTAATCACAGTTCTGACTTTCGTTATGGGGCGGGGCAAGATTGTACATTAAACACAAGGTAAAATAGCGGAAAATTTGTAGAGACTCTCCTATCGTCACATCTTTGCTTTCAGTTTCGACTCGCCTGCATTCAGTGCAAACAGATGCAGGTCTTTGTGTCGCCTTTGTTTTAATCGTGTCTGAAACTCGTTTATCAAGTTAGTTTGGGTTGAAACAGGATATGAACTTCCTGTTCTTTAGTAGCTGGGAATTTCTTTAAATACCTGAACTGATGGTGGTGATGTCAAAGCTTTGCAGTGCAAATTTTATTTGTTTAATTTGTCATCAAAACAAAACAGGAAGCAAAATTCAGTCGATGAAGTTCAGCTTCATGCACTGCGAGACATGACCGCTAGAGGCCGCCAATGTTAAAGGTTTTAGTTCAGAGTAGCGACTCAAGACTCAAAGTCTCATAGACGCTAATAGTTTTTACAATACAACAGTGTGAAAAGTGCAATACAGTTTACTTTCTCCTTTTCTCTTTTCAGGTATCAAAGGGCTGCAGAAGAAACAAACTCGGAGAAGAAAAAAGTATATAAACACATTACATTATACATTATATATGTACATGTATAGATGCATTACATACAGGTATTTATAAATACTACAACTTGGCCCACACTCTAACTTAAAAAAAAAACAAAAAAACTTATATATATACTAATGCGTTTTTATAGTATTTTTTACAAAAAAAAATACTATAAAAGGGAAGGGATGTCACCAGAGAGAAGTTTTGCTCACTTTTGGGTACAGATTTGTCCCCCAAATATGATTATTTACGTACATCTTCACACTTCTAATATGTCTATATATTCATTCACACATGCACAAACACTAACACACATGCAGTCAGTGTCAAGTCATCTTAATCTCTATTTAGACGTTAATCTGCAGGTAATTCCACGTGCGGTAGATGTCAGTTTGTGTTCTGTGTGTGTGTGTTTGGAGCTCAACTGCTCTGACACAAAACTAAAGTCAGTCGTGTCTGAGAGTTTCTCTGGATGAAACATAATGAGGAAGTGCAGTAATATCTTTCTGTGGATGTAGGTATGACGTTTGTAGGTTTATGAAGCAGTAGTTTGTGCAGGTTTGAAGTTTTGTATTAAGGATGTGTACTCCTGTTTTATTTATCATTTCAGGAAGCTCAGATTGCTGGTGTGGTTTTGTGTGGTGGACACTGAGCATGAGAAATGAAGTCAAGACATTTGACTTGAAAAATAACAGTTGTATAGTCTCCATCACGCATATTTCATTAAAAATAAAATGCGTTGATTACTCTTTACAATAGGTTTCTGTTTATTAACATGAGTTAACTACTTTATGCTAAACTAACAATGAAGAATACATCTACAGTGTTTATTAATAAGTTAATGTTAATTTCAGTATTTACTAATACATTTTTAAAAGTTGTATCTGTTAATCAGCTAACAGGTCTAAAAAATGAACAGTTGTATTTTCATTAAATACCAGTTTTATGTTCAAAGATGACTAGATGCTGTAAAAATATAGCATGTTTAATTATGATAGATAATGTTAACTAACTAATGTCAACTTATTGTAAAGTGTTACCAACACACTGAAGACAGTTTACTAGCATTTAAAATTAAAGATTTGGTTTGACACCTTGCATGTGTTAAAAAAAAAAAGTAATTTCCACCACAAGATATTTATTCTTCCTGCTTCCTGTCACTACTTCCTCTTCTGATGTTCTTCCTGGTTGGTCTGTCCTGTTGTGGGGGGTTGGCTTGGTTTCCTCATGCAGTTTTTAAAGACTAGCATCTGGTGTTGCATTTTTCTTCATTCTCACCAGCACAGGCTGAGAGAGCCACTCCTACAGCTCACAGGTCTCTAAAACTTTTCCCTTTTTACAAACTAACAAAGATATTTTTTACTACTAATCCATCTCAACACAAAACACTGGTATCAGCATTTATACATGTAATACACAGAAAGATCAGGATTTGTTGCTGATGTTTTCTTTGAGAAGTTTTGGGCAACTTTAGGCAAACAGAGTAAAGCAGCATAAAATTGTGAAGTGCTCCTAAATGTTTCTAGATCAGTAATGTAGTTTTGTTTGCATTCGAAGTCAGGCTTGACTTAACAAACTATATATTGTTTTAAATATGTTATTGTTGGTATTTGTTAACTCAGTCCAGTTTAAATGAGAGAATCAAAGTTCATTGCCTGGGTTATCTTCTCAAGATTAGTGTTAAAGTTGAGCAATCTCAGGCATTTGAGCGAACGCTCTTCTGAGAGTCTCTTTGTTCTTTACAGTCTCCGGAGAAAGCGTCTCCCCCCCTGCGTAACGGGAACCTGAACGTCTTGAAGCAGCTGTGGGAGCAGCCGTCTGGAGTCACAGCTGAAACGCAGTCCAGATCTCAGGAGAACCTTCAGCAGAACTCTTCCTTAGCTGTGAATTCTTCTGATCCAGCAAACACGAGGAACCGGGAGCCATCAGATCTCCTCAGAGAACCTCCTGCTGGGTCCTTCAACACTCCACTGGAGTCTACAGACATCACAGAACCCCTGTCAGAGAGCAACAGTGACCAGACGATGGAGAAGTGGACGCACAGAGAGGTGCAGACTCCAGGAGCTCCAGTGGCGTCCATTGAGAAGCCCACTGTACCCCTTAACAGCCTGAAGATGATGTTTGAGAAAGGCGAGACCCTCCAGAGCAAAGTAAGTACAATAATAACATCTAGTTTGGCATGTAAAATCCTGATGAGTTAGTTTGACTGATGAGTAGTCAATGCTGAATGCTGAGTCTGGTCAGGCTGTGAGTCACATGGGGATGTTCTCCTTCAGGGTCTCTGTTCTAAAGCTCTTCTGGCTCTGAGGATGTTTCAGCAGATTCATTGCTTGGCTGCACAGCCTGCAGGAGAACCATTGTCAGTTTGTGGGAAGTAACTTTACACTCAATAAGCAGTTACAAAAAGAACTGGATATTTTGTTATCCAATGCAGTGACCTTCAGACGTTCAGTGTGGATGCATTGTGTACAGTGTTTGGAGGCCACTGTGTCACTAAAACTGTCTGTGAAGTGCTTTTGAAATAAAAACCCTTATTTTGGTGTAAAGCTCTTTTTAATAGTATGATTACATCAGACTTCTGACATTTCTTTATTCCCAAATCTAATGTCGTCTGAACACTTGAAGATTACTTGTTCAAAATAAACCGGGACTTCACCGGAACACAATGGCGTGTTGTTTCTTTCATGAACAAGGAAATCAGGCCCAATGGTTCGTCTGGGAAAGAGAGAGATGTTTTGAAGGACTGTGGGTGGAGAAGAAAGAATAAAACGGTAGAAAAAAACCCTTTTGCTTCTCTATTAACCCGTTACTAGTTCTTCAGAACATCACAGCGTGAATGAAGAAAACTGCTCCTCACCCCCATCAGTGGTTTATTGCTAATGTCCAGTATGAAGAGAATGCACAGAAGATTAACCCTGTCATCTTCAAGTGATGAATCTTCATTCCAGGAGGTGCAGTTGTGTGTTCCTCTACTCAAACTGGAGGAGCGCTTGAGTTTAATTAACCACTCAGAAGATCTTTCTCATCATCTGACCGGGATAAGGCTGTATTTGCTGCTCTCACCGGGGGCTGATGTCATGGGATAAACTTCCACATGATGTCCACAGCTTCTGCTCTCCTCAGATTTCTCTTTTAACCTGAGGGACGGTCATGAGGGAGTCAGACTGATGGAAATAAAGTCTTCTCTGTTTCATTCAGGTTTGTGCTATGAGCGTTTCTGCTGGAAATCGAATCTGGGCCTCCTTCAGTTTTGGGTTGAGTAATGAAGTGTTTCAACAGGCAGCTAATAAAGAAGACTCAGTTCTCACTGGAGATAGAGATGATGTGAACTATCTGTACACTAGATGTATTTCATAAGCAGCTGAACTTTCGTGAGCCAAGAAATTTCACCACTCATCCAATGTGCATCATTGTAAATGATCATGATTTACAGTATGGAAATGTAGAAAGATTACGTGGAATAATACACAGCTGGAGTCCTGGATGAGTCATGTTGATTGATATTATGCAGTGAAAACTTTGTCACATTTGGAAGATATGGAGTTATTTAACTCATAAATGAAAATTGTTTACTCGCCCTCGTGTTGTTTTAAATGACTTGATACTGAAGAACACAGAAGAGAAGATTAAATGGGATGTTAGTGACTGAGGCTGTCAGTCCATAGAAACAAAGAAACAGTGTCAGATTTCTCGTGTTCCAGTGAGAAAGTCATAAAGGTTCGGAACAGCTTAAATAATAAAAAAATGCATGTTACTGTCCCTTTAAATGAAGTGTAAATAAGATATAATGTACAGAACATGATAAAGAACTCAGAAGGCATGTATATGGGCTATATAGAGATATAGGGCACCCACATCAGTCATCTTTTGTCACAGATTTGGTCCTCTGATAACAAAAGACCCTCTTTATGTTTCAGATGTTCCTCTTTTGTGTGTTTTGGATTAATCGAGGGTCTTTTGTCTGGGCTGGTGCCTCCTGTTGATTCGCTGCTTTGCCTTTTGTACAATGTTTATTTCTTGCTCCCCGGGTGTTAGTGCACCAGCCTGCAGACGCCGGCCGGTTGGGTCCCCCTGAGCCCCACTGATGGTTAATCCACACTAGGGGGTGGGATGGTTTCAGCCCCCTTTTGGGATTTAAAGGCTCAACCAGCTGCCCTCATCGCCCCTGCCCCCCCAAACCCCACCCACCTCACCCCCCCACTCCTGCTGTTGCCAGCAAAACACTGGCATACTCCCCGACTCTAATCTGCTGTCTGTGTGCTGCCGGGCTTTAGCTGGGCAGACATCACCCTGCAAATCTCCAGGAATCACGCTGGACCGTGTCCGTCTGTTTTGAGTAGGTAAGACGTCTGATACTGATACTGTCTGATATCTGGAAACTGTCTTCAGACGGTTGATGTTTCGCTTCTTTCTGAGAACAATGAGCGAGCTGTCAGACTTTTGGAGGGATGTGGTTTAGAAAGATCAGCGTGTTGTAGAACGATGTGTTTGTGTCAGATATTTCTGTATCTGTTTGTTGTCGAATTGTTTCAAAAGGCAGTTCGAGATGTAAAAAAGTGACGTTACTAAACCAAAAATGGCAACATTGTAATTTCTTCCTTTTTAGTTGCCAAGTTTTTTTGTACTTTAATGATGGGAAGCAAGCGTAAACTAATGCCAGAAATGTTTATATGTTGACTTATGTGTACATGGATTTAAATTGAATTATCTTGCAGAACCAAACAAACCAACAAACAAACTTATTTGAAACAAAAGTTAAAGATTAGCTGTGTGGCCAGTTTAACTGTTTCAGTCAGACTGTCATTTGTTCCACACGTGTGTCAGCAGTCCGGCTGTACAGTCAGTGTGAGTTATGTGTGTGTGTGTTGTGTGTGTTGTGATGGTAGTGCAGGCAGATGCTGTTGTCTGTCCACAGTTCTCTCAAAGAGCTTATTAGAGGATTAATGAAGCCAGAGGAGGAGCTGTGGGCGGAGCCCGAGAAACATAACAGTGATGTCACAGCTTTACCTTTTCTGTGTGCGTGTGCGTGTGCGTGTGTGTGTGTCTTTACAGCTATTTTTGGTCTAACCGTCTTCATTAACATTTTTTCTTGTTTAGGTGTCCAGAGAGTCTGGTAAAACTGGAGATAGTGGCTGTGAAAACATGGAACCAGGGGACAAAGGTACTACAGACATCACAAACTACACATACCACTTTAAACGTTAGGAATACAGCAGTCTAACAGTTACACAATCTTCTTCCAACAACAATTTAAGACATGGCTGATGGCAGATCTGTGAAAATGTCTGTTCACATTCCCTGTTTGTGACTCCCACTTTTCCTGACTCGCTTTTTGTCATCATACTAGTTACCAGTCTGTGTTTTGCGATTCTCAGAAAGTCTGGAGTCTGAAGTGAAGATGATGGAGTCCACCCCTCTCAGAAACCGAATGGCTGTCTACCAGGCAGCTGTGAGCAAGCTCAATCTCTCTCCCCCCCCCACCGTGAGTATCTCGGCTTCCTCTGTCTGTCTGTGATAAATCAGTCGGGCACATCGTCACATGACTGTGTTGGTAGATTCACTGCTGGCAGAGACCCTGTGTGCTTTATTGGAGCTCATACTGACCTTCTGTGTTTCATGTTGTTATAGACTGAAGCAGCAGAAAGTGAAATTCACGCTCATAACGGCAAACAGAAGGAGAACGTGCCACCGATTCTTACTGATGTGGTGAGACCTCCTGAGAACTCGACATCAACAGTAACATGACTCTGTTTTAAAACATGCTGCTGGTCTTAATGTTACTTCAAAAAAAAAACTGTCATCTTTTATCAAAAAAGAATTTGCCCATCTGAACAAGACGTTTGCTTTTTAACTGATGTCATTTGTACCCTCTGATTGGTCTGTTATTGTTAGTAAAGAGCATTACTAGTATTACTATTACTATATTACTAGTTCTCTGTGTGTCTGCAGGCCTCTGAATCCAACACTGGGAAAAGTCCCACTGCAGACAGAAACGGTGAGTTTCAGTCTCTGATTGTCATAATAACATTCAGGCCATAAGTTATTCATCCAGATTAAAGTGTGTTTAAAGTGTTTTGTTATATAGAATCATTTTATACTGAGAACTTTAAAGTAGTAATTTTAACACCTAATGGAGCTGATTATGGTTTTATTTTCACTCAAACTTCTACTTGAGCATGAAACTACATCCAGATCCTGGCCTCAAATCCCAAAACAATCATACTAACACAGTGTATACTTTAAAAGCTCAACCAGTTCCTTGGAATAAAACCATCTATTGTATAAAGAAATGAATGTTTAAATTCAAATTGGCGCCCTCTGGTGTTTAAGGTGCATTATTAAAAGTAACTGTTCTGTCCATTTGCAGGTTCTGTTATGAGCCCTGAACAAAACCAGCCTAAAGCTGTTAGGGTGAGTATATTAAGTACATATTCTTTAAAACATAAATATTCTTTATGTACTGCATGCTTTTATCTATACATGTATCAGGTTTTGGATAAAACAGTGAAGATAGGAAATGCAGACATGGTTTTTGTGGCTTAACTTTGTTTTGTTTTTTCAAACTTTAGAAGTTTTGTCTGCCTGCGCGTGAAACCTGCGTGACGTGCCTTAAGACTGTTTACCCTCTAGAAAAACTTGTGGCCAATCAGCAAATTTATCACAACACTTGCTTCCGCTGTGCCTACTGCAACACCAAACTCAGGTGAAAGACCCTTCAACATTTACACACGCCTAAACCATCACTGGAGGAGATTTACCGTGTATAGAACTGCTGTTCTCTAATCTCTCTGTCTGTGTTTTGCTGTCCTCTTCTGGTTAGTCTGGTGAACTACGCGTCTTTGCACAACAACGTCTACTGTAAGCCACACTTCAGCCAGCTGTTTAAAGCCAAGGGGAATTATGATGAGGGTTTTGGCCACAGACCCCATAAGGAGCTTTGGGAGGTCAAAGGAGAAGGACCTGAAGATCACGTTAAGCTGTTACCTCAAGAAACCACCTCCAGCCCAACAGCAGAAGAGTCTCCACCGGTTAAGGTCAACGTTCTCACCGCCACCCTGGAAACCCGGACCCAAGCGGCCTCTGAAAAGCTGGAGAAACCACTGGAGACTGGACGGCTGAAAATATCTTGGCCTCCACAGTCAGATGGAGAGGAGAGCTTGACTCAGGTTTGTGGGCCTGTTGATGGCTGTGCAGTCAAACCCATCCGCCCAAAATGGCCTCCAGAGGGCGACAGTCTATCAAGCAACTCGGACAAATCTGCTCTTCCAAAGATTCGTAGGAGCGTCTCGCTCAAAGAGAGAAGCAAACCCTTTTCCTTCTTCAGCACTGCTCCTGTACCAGTTACTCAAACCAGTGAGAGAAGATCTCCAAGCCAAAGATCTCCATCCAACGAGAAGAAAGATTCCACAGAGGTAATGTCTCCTGTTTCATCCACCTCTGACACGTTCATCTCCTCTGAGGACATGACAGAACTCAACCAATCAGAAGAGGAGGAACAAGGTGAAAAGGAAGTTGTGGGTGGCCGGAAAGAGGAAGATGATGAGGACAGTATGGAACATGAGGAAGTGTCTGCTGAGGAGAAAGCAGACCTACAGGAAGAGGAACTTTCCTCTCTGAAAAGCAAAAGTTCACTGGGCAACAGCTCTGCATCATCTCCCAGGAGTGAGTCTGGGTTAGACTCTGAGCAGAAACAGGCCTCGCAGGATGTAGGATTCTGGGATGGAGAAGAGGCTGAGGAGGACAGAGCTGATGTCACCGTAGAGGACCTCATTAAGAAGAACCGTAACTATGACGAGGAGGATGAAGATGATGTGGTCTGAAGTCTCACTGGGTGAAAAATGTCTGTTAACATCAAATAGATGATAATCAAATACTTCTGCCGTTTTTGTTTTTAGAAACGCAGGTGTATTTTTGTTTTCTTTGTGGCTCTCTGTCTTTTGTGCAATGTTTGTTTTTCTCTGTTTTTATATGTGCCTATAAATCTATGTAAATGAAAAACACCTTGTAGCTGTCAGAATGTTAGACAATACAGTAACAACTGTATTGTACAAATACTGTACAAATCATCATTTTATGACATTTTAATTCATTTGCTATTTTTTCTGTATTCTTTTATGTTTATTGACTGTAGAATATTTTATGCTGCTGAGACATTATGCTGATAAGATATCTGCGCCTCAAAAACATCAGAACAAGACTATTGTGTTTTTGATACCACTTTTAAAAGCTTCATGATGCCTATCTTAGCAAGACTGTTCAGTTCAAACATGTTTTGGGGATGAGTGGGCTGTACATCACTGCTGTAATGCACTTGGGTTTAATCTTATATGTTAAGCACCTCCTGTCTGTATCACTTTTGATTTAAATGGACAACTTTTGAATGTTTATTGCAACATATTTAATTGTGTTTTAAATGTTATTTTTATCATGGGACCAAATATCTGGAAAACTTTTTTCAAATAAATGTACTGCTACAAAATCTTGTGCCAGAAATTCCTTGTTTTTTTCCTAAACAACTTGTTACAGTGTTTTTGAACAAACTACAGGTGCCCTATAATCACAGTTATAACATGTTGTACAGGCATGAGAAAGAGGACAACAGTCATGCAGATGTGAAATGCGATTTTTAAAAGAAACATGCGACCCAAGCTATGCTTGTGTAAACTTCTTAAAAGCTGCAGTTGGTAAACTTTTGGGGTTAAAAATGAACCAAAATCAGTTTTTGAAAAAGTACATAACATCAGTATTAAACAGTAATTTATAATAATGATTTATAATGTGAGCTGTCGGGTCTTTTTCTTAACAGTTGATTTCTAATAAAACAAATATGTCCAGAAACAAGATGCCTGTAATTTTAGGCATCTTTTCCACTTTATTGTACTGCTGAAAATTGTATTAAAAATCCAAAATAGCCTCATTTATTCTCAAGAGAACTGATTTCTTCACTCTGAATGAAAGATTGGGGAGTCACGTGACAACAACATAGCAGTACTGCCATTCTACACTGTTACTTTAGATACCTGAAAATAATGTGCAGTATGCAAATCTTTATCCAAACCACCTACATCAGATAAACCAAAAAACACAACTGAGACTTAATGTTAAGTAATATAAAGAACAGTTTAATATAATCATTCAGAAGAAATTTAAGGTGCAAGACATTTACAGAAAGAATCTGTATTGATGGGGACAAAAATAGACATAAAATTTGGCAAAATACAACTATCACACAAAATCACTTTATGTGTGATATGTAAAGGGACAGAACAGGTGAGACATCTGTGAGGTGTTCAAACAGTCATCTGTCGAGGTCAAAAGACATCAGATTTCTGACCGCTTGCTCTTCAGACCCTCAGCTTCTAAAGTGCTTGTGGTTTTTGAGATCATAATACAGCGAACGTCTGTTTAAACAGCTCAATGTTTGTGACTCCAAAATCTGATGCCCTGGAAGACCTGATGGAAAAACCAAGTTTAACTAAATAAAGAAAATTAATGAGTTTAAGATGCATTTATAGATCTTTATAAAACTCAGAATTGCTTTTGTGTGTTCTCGTTCCCTTTCTTTCTCTTCTCTCTGGTCTGACTGAAATGTGATGTTTCTAATGACAGATGAGAGGGTAAAAACACATCTGAGGACATGACTGGCCTCCACAGACATCACCATCAGCAGTTAATCTGTGTATCTTCCATTAACCGTTCAAATTCAGAAGAAAAGAACATTCAGAACAAAAGACCCAAAATAAAACCCTTAATGAGAGAAAGTGTTTGTGGAAAATTGTGTTTTTTTGGACTGTGACATCTGATGTACCTGCAGATTAAACATTTAGCTGTTTCCTGCTCTCTTTTATAATCATCACTACAGATTTTGTTAAATAAATGTTTGTATAGCAGTCAATACGTACATTTACATATGTACATTAAAAATATAGAGTTTGATATTTTGTTTGCATTTTCAATAAACAATATTTAACTTTATACCACTTTTTTAGCCAGCAGGTAAACAACACTTCTGAGGCCCAACATTAAACATTTGTGTCGTAACCTCTGTGCAGTTTCACAGTAAACCGTTTTTCACAGCAGCCACTTTTAAGTTTAAGTGAAGCCTCAGAGAAATGCAGCAGAGGTTTTAGTTTTACAGTGATGCATGCACTGCGATGAGCGTGTTATTCTGTTGCATGTTAAAATGCCTCTCTGCATCCTCAAATGCAAGACAGAATTACAGCCAGTCAACGTCATCTCTCACGAAAGCATAAATAAAACAGTCACATGATTCTTTCTTGCGCATGTTCATCATTGAACTTCAGTGTTGTAGATGAGTCTGGTGGAAGGTGATTGGCCGGCAGCAGAAGGGGGTGTGGATTTGCTCGTTTGTTAGCCGCTGAGAGGGTGGAGATCTACTTTGACCTTCTCTCCACTGCTGAGCATGCCGATGGTGGGGTAGAAGCCCCCGGCCGGAACCACCGCTTCCCTCCGCCCAATGATTTTCCCATTCCGGGTGAAGAACACCTACAAGGGCACAGAGTGAGTCAGCATTTCCAGAATCAGAGAGAGAAGCGGGAGTCAACATGAGTCAACATTTCCATAACTACAGGGCTGACACAAAGCGTTTGACAGTCTTATATTGGCCTCCTGCACAGCAGCCAAAACTCTAGCGCTTGGTGAACATCTGTTTTCAAGCAGGCCTTGAGTATTCTCATATTTTTTAAAATGTTTTTCAAGGTGACTGACTGAAATATCTGCAGGTGAACTCTGGCGATGATGAAATCGGCTATTTTGACTGGAGACTCATGGATATTGTTGTGTAAGTACAGAAACAAGCATCTTAACTCTCATGCAGCAGGCAGAGACGACAGGCTGAGCTATAGTGTAAGTCAAGAGCCAGAATCTGTGATAACAGAGTCAGTTTTTGGCACAAGAGAACTCTCAATAACGTAATGGCACAGCTTGAGACCTTAACGTGTTAATCTACTGCAAGGTTAAAATGCTTGACTTGCTACATGAGTGTTAAACTCCAGTTTATTTGTTTAGCTGTCAGACTAAGGCATTAGATCTTTCATTTACAAGTAAGACTTGTTTGTTAGTGGTTTGAAAAATTAAGGAGACACGACACTAGAGGCATGTAAAAATAATGAAGAGGATAAACCTCAAAAGTGTCTCTGTGAGTGTTTTTCTCACCATAACCTTCTGGCCCTCATGTTCTTGTTCTGGGTCATCTGCCTCTTCCTCATCTTCATCGTTTAAATACAGTAGGTTCTCCACGCGCCCCTGCTTCAACCGTACATCCACAGCATCCCAGTCCTCAAGTTCATCTGACAGAGAAAAAGATTCAGCTGGATAAGCAGGATTTTAACATCAGTCTTCACTCAACCGCTAAAGCACCAACCGCTTTCTAATGAAACTCCTAAAATACACCAAAAGCCATAAAAATACAAACATCATGAAAAACATGAGAGAGTAAACATGAAAAATTCTGCTGATCATCTCACCTTCAAAGTCCAGCATGTAGTCACGGGGAAACATGATTCCACAGCCCATGATGTCGCCTTCAAAACAGCGCGGCCCAAACTGATCTCCAACCCCACTGCCATGAAAGATCTTCCCATCATCTGTGAAGATGACAGACACAGCGTTACAGAAGTTACAGTGATGTCACAAAAGTACCTCCACGCGTCTGCAGTGACTTTGTGATTTGTTTAGGTAAATTATACGCTGCAAATTAATCTTTTTAGTCTATGACTGTCAAATCATTCACAACATTATTACAACATTTGATTTTATCCATGTATCAAATATAATTTTTATAAAGTTTATGTCAGAGGGGGTGAAATTTGATGAGTGATATAGAATTATGATATAGAAATGTTAGGATATGAACATGTTTTAGCCAATATACAGCCATGAGGAAATTATGAAGACTTAACATACAGAAGACAGCAAGATAAATGAATGAAGACATTGTACAGCAATGCTACAGCTAGAACATATTAGCAGCAGCACCAAGACCTGGAGTGAAGACACACATCAGCTCTGAATTCCTCTAACATTCACTCTTAATGATCCAAAGACATCTCACACGCTTCATCCAGAATGACAGGACAAAAGCAAGACAAGCTCTCCTGCCTCTCTACAGTTCTGCTTCCTGAAGACCAGGAGAAGATCTCCTTACAGAACCAGATAACAAAACAAAAGAGGCTGAAAAATACACGACAACAATCAACAAAGGAAGAAAAAAAAGCCTGCAGAAACAAACCCTATCACAGTGCGAGGCTGATAAATATTTGTGAGTTGTCATGGGACCCGTCCCAGCTCAGGATTGTTTAAACATCTCTATCTAATCACGAGGAGAGAGATGAAGACACAGTATCAAGATTATCATGTGGGTGCCGTCCCAACACCACAACTGCCATAAGAGGCAGAAGCTAAAGGGGCTCCAGCATTCTGAAGGGCTTTCAGCTCCTTTGGCTTCTGAGCTGACAGGAAACGGTACACTGGAGAGGCCAGAGGGTTTTCATCGGATGATAGAGCTCCTGACTTCATTTCTCCATCAAACTGAGATACTCCATCTAACTGAGCAATACAATGATGTTCAGCTGGAGCCACATTGTGAAGCTCAGATCCATGAAGGAACTCAAACCTCAGACCTAAGATTATGGAAAACATTTATCAATATCCCGGTTAACAATGAGAGTACTAAGAGAGGTAATGAGTTTGGCACATTCTTGTGGCATCTCTGTCAACCAAAACTGGAAAACCTAAAAACCCTCCACCAGGTGAAGAGCAACTCAACAACCACAGCATCAGGACAGAGACTAAATGTTATTACAATACCAGGAACATTAAATGACATAAAGCACAGTTTCATTCAAATGATGATAATCTGAGGGAGTGACATGAGGATGTGGAGGGTTGAGGTTAAAGACTGTCATCTTCACACCAAGCAGTTCTACAGTCTTATCCAATATCACTTCCTACAGGCGGCTCTGAAAGACCTGTGGAGAGAGATTTACTCTCTGATGTCAAGAGAATCTGCTTCTAATCAACACAGCCATCTCATCTTCACAATTCTCTTATCAGGACCCAGTTCCTCCACACACTGCTGAGATGGTGCCCACAGATCTGAGCTTCAAAGAGCCAAATGAAGAAACTCTGAAACAATCAGCACCTGCAGGAATTCTGGGTAATCCATGCACAAATACAACCAGAGATGATGAAATGAAACCAAAACCCAAATCAAACTTTATGTAAACAGGATCTGGATGTGTGGAGTGTGGAAGCATCAAAGCCATTTATTGTTAGCCTGCTTTACTAATAATGACATAAATATTGTTGTGCAAGAACAATGACAAAATATTCTCAAAATATACATATGGCACCTCAACTGAGCAATACAGGAAACATGAAGTTTTAAACGTCACCTGCATGATAGGCGACAGAACCGCGACTCCAGCCCGGGTGTCTGTTCTTCGGGTAATCCTGAGAAAACAGAAAGTTATAAGAGTACGATCTGTACTCTAATGATTAAACAATATTAGACAACAGTCTTACTCTTCTGGCCAGGCCCAGGGCGATGTAGCACTTCTCTCCAGGGTCCATGATCTCCACTTCAAAGTAGTGACTTCGTGTGGTGAGAGGCTGTCGAGCTTGAGCTAAACCCACGTCCATGATGCTCTTCCCTTTCCCCACATACTCCAGAAGCTGTGGAAGATCTCAGATCTCAGCAAGACCAACGACAGACCTTCAGATAACATAAATGCTCTGGTGTCTATCTGCTAGCTTGGAAAAGTTTCAGAGAAACGTGGCCTAATTTTGGGGATATTTGGACAGACTTACAGTTCTGTTCTTGGTTTAGAGCTTTACTCACTCAGCCTGTACATTATACCATTAGTTAGAGTAATAATCATCCCCAAAATATCAGATCATGTACGGGCAAACACGACTGATGACAAATCTTTTGACTGCCATTTTCCATCAAGGGTGTTAGCAGAGAACGTCTCACATAATACGTTTATTAGAGAAGACAAAAGCTTGACCTCTCTTTAATAAGTTCATAAAATAGAGAGGGTGTGGCTTCATCTTTCAGCTACAGACATGTGAACAGTGTCCACGGCCCCACCTAGTTTTACACTTGAAAAGAAACACTTACCAGCGGATTAATTGTGAAATTATCATCATTAATGTAAGTCAACCTTCACATTTACTGATCACGGCATCCTCACGTTACGGTTTAAATTTCTTTTAAAGTGTCAGAAATCTAGAATGACTCAGATTTCAGCAGCTGTGTTTGAGCTCTGTTTACGCTGCCCTGAGGACGTTTGGATGGATGGTTTAAAAGGTTTAATTAGGTTTTAAGGATACTGTTGCTAGATTGTGAAGCTGTGAGCTACTGCTGAGGCCAGAATGAGCCGTCTCTCATCAGCTGTCTTAACTTAATGTGCTGCCTACCTAGACAGCATTTACAGAAATAAAATGTGAATTATTTTTAATCAAATTTTAATCTAATGATTAGTTTTCAACATTCAATTCAAAACCCCAATTTTTGAGGTCAAAAACACATTTTTGAGTGTCACAGGTCTAAAATGCTGTTGTGGTAGACAGCTCACTCATTTCTGAGACGTATCCCTTTGTTTTTCTAATACTACAACACATGATGATTACTTTCAGATTTCAGCTGGCTGTCATTAATTACCCAGAAATCTGTTTGCAATGACACAATCAGCTCTTGCACGGGCAATGGAAACTTTTCTCCAATGGCATCTACAACAGTCTTTGGTATTCCTGTTTCCAGCTGTACCAGACTGAAGATCAGATGGAGATTGGGACCAGCCCAGGAGATGAGCACTGCCACATGTTGGTAATGACTACCGACTGCTTATATGCGCTCCCTAACTATCAAAAACACAACAATGTACAAATGTGCGTGCAAAAGTCAAACACGCTATTACTGACAAGAACATCCTCTACTGACATCAAAACCTCGGATGAACTACAGAATGTAATACAACCATCCCTGCTTATTTGAGGATGGAGGCAAAATTGCAGATAGTCTCCTTGAGGCTGAGTAATAGGGAGGTTGTCCACCTTTCCACCACTCCCAACAGCTCTCAACAGCTCCCAGCACGTTCAGACCCAACTCGCTCCTGACTGTCACCATCCTCAGACCTGCTCGAGGGAGGCAGATTGTATTGTTGAACTGCTGCCCCGGCAACAGGTGCAACACCACAAGCGAAGCCTGTGACTTTCTGTGACAGTGAGGAGAATATGGAAAAAGTGAAAAAACAAAAAGTGGAAGATGCCTACAAGAGAGCCAGCGAGATGTTTGTCTCATTCATCAGCAGACCTCAGCCTGCAGACTCCCACTTCTGGCAACTTCTGACAGGCAAAACTGTTCAATGTTTTTACAAGTTGTCCATCAGCTGGACTAGCTGTCTGTCAGTAAGACTGTGGACTAAATGTAATTTAACCTAGACTCACCCTGTTCTTCTGATGGTTAAGCAGTTATGTTGGCATCTCATTCTATGCTACACAAGGTTATAACAGCTTCAACATGTAGACTCAGTTTTGTTAAGAACTAGAATTCCAGACGCTTGATTTCCAAGAACTTCCTCAAGTTCCTTGTTTCCAAGAAGTTCCTTAAAAACAAAACAATTTGAAGACATAAATGTGGATTTACGATATAAAAACACTGTAAAACTCTTTTAAGTCAAGATGTGGAAGGAATATTGCCATCTTATAATTGTTTTAAATTAAGCGTGTATCAAAACAGTCTCTACTTGGCTGACTTTTCCTCAAAACCAACTCCTATTTATTCATTCAAAATAAAACTACCAGTGTCTAAAATATGGAAAATATAATCAGCGGTTCGGCCTGTAGATTCTTTCACCACCTTTTAATACAACCGGTTTAACTATCAGTTATTATTATTATTATTGCTTTCCCACCATAACCCTTCACTGCCGCCAAAGAGCTGAAGCAACTGATGCGATAAAAGACATTTACATGCATGCATGCATGACTCTGCACATCTGCCAGAGAAGAACACGGCTGCTTGATTAATTCATGCTGACAAAGCAGTTAAAAATAAACCGCTACATATTTGACCTGATCTGTCAACATTTCCACAACATCTTATTTACCGTGACACAGATGGTGAGAAAAATGAAAAACACATATCTTACAAAAACGTTCTGAAAGTCCCAGATTAGGATTTCGTGAACATTTTCTCATTCAGTATTGTCTTGTTTTGCAGAAAAATATTCTCTAAATAGTCTCTAAAAACTTCACAAAGTATAAAACACTTCACACTATACTTTACAAAATACTTTACAAATGTATGCAAAGTGTCCTTGAAAGGCACCAAATAAATGAAACATTATTATTATTATTACTATGAAAACAAGTTCTCATATAATTGTTTTATATGTATTACTCATTCATTGTGGGATCGAATCAGTGACTCAGCCCTAACTACCACCGCACCACACCACCTACCATGAAACAGGCCTCACAGCCTCAATGAGAGCGTGCTGGATGAAAACCGGACCGTGGTCTCCTGTGTGGGTGGTAAGAATTCTACCACTAAACCACCAATCCTAAACTTTTCTCTACATGATTTAAAGACTATAATTGCCTACAGCAGCAGCCTCTTCCTGCACCCAACCTCCACCTGATCATCTTCTGAGAACCTTAAACCACTCCAGTCATCTGAAGTTTCTTTCACATGCGCCTCTCAACACATGCGTCGTGCGCTGCTTTTAACACACACATGAAAAGCGTTGTGGATGGCTTTACAGAAAAAACAAAGTTAATAGATAAGTGTGTGACATGCCTTCAACTTAGTGTGATTCTGTGTGCAACTAAATAAACACAGAATCAATCTCTATCCATGTTGTTTTGATTTGTGTGTCAGCACTACCCACATAATGACACAACACGCTAGGGTTTCCTGCACCACTGCACCAAGCGGCAGACAAACGCGCCCGGCACCCCCGCTGCAAATCCTGCAGGAAACACTGCATCATGTAAACGTCCGGTAACCATCGCATGCAGCCCGTAAAAGCGACTGGTAAAGTTTAAATCTTTTCATGCTTTTCATTACCAACCACTAAAACAGATGCAAACCCAGCAGAAATGTCATATTAAATCAGCTGGGCAGCCTCTCCCTGTCCTCATTCTTCACTTCTCAGGTTCCTCTGAGGGGTGCAGTGATGTTTCTCTGCTCCTACATGCTGTTTATGCTTGAGTTTCAAATGAAAGCGCTCAGCTGTGGGAAACAGATGAATTCAGACGGACTAAAGAGACCCTGTCCAAAGGCAACCTGCCCAGGACAAGGGTCAGCTAATGGAAATTACAGGAAACTGGATCTGCAGGTCTCCACAGAAAGGGTTTCTCGAGGGCCAGGGGCCAATGTAAAAGAGTTCTGGTTGAGCTGAAGGAACTATCACCTCCCTGCTGGGCAAAACACATTTAGTTTTATTGATAAATTGGTAGTTATTGCAAATTAGGCTAATTTATGTCTCCTAAGGGAATGAAAAACATTGCGATTTGGAACAGTCAGAAATGTAATTTACAACTGAACCAATGTGAGATTCTTTTCAATACGTAAGAGTGATGTACACAGAAATATATCAGACAGCAGTAACACGTGCTACAGTTCTGAGTCTTTGGAATCAGAGAATGACCACAAAAAAACAATCCAGTTACTCTATCATACCATAGTGTGAAATTAACCAAATTCCATTGACCTGGTGAACAGAAAGACAAATGAAGATTCTTTTAAAATTATACACTGATATTCGTATCTGTTGAGATACACAGCATACATCTACCTCGAATTAAAATAAGTCAAGCAATGTGTGGTTTCATTACTGTCATAATGTATTTTGCAGGTTACCCAGTAACATGGTACTTTGTGAGATTTAAAATAATTACAGTGGGGGCTACATCAAAGTATTGAGTTTTAAAGAGAGCTGGATTTCGGGAATAACTCATAACTTATTCATCACATAAGAGCCTGAATGAAAAAGAAAGGCCTGATTTTACATGTAAAAACAAATGTGGATGGTAATCAGGACTTTTGCAACAATGTCCATGATACGATCTGAACAGGAAACCACAGTGCACTGGTTAAAAGCCTTTCCAAGTAAGCCATAAAGCCAACA
>JAZGTK010005467.1:0-22384 GCA_036877625.1 Ambastaia sidthimunki
AACTATCCCTTTAATAGTTATAGCACATTGAGACACTTCACTCTGTTATTATTCCCTCCCATCAAGGTCTCAACTTTGCCAAACAAACTCTTTAATAATGGAAAACAAGTCACTTTTTCCTTAGATTGCTCTTTGTGTGCTATCCAAACATCAGCTAATTGTAATGGAAATGCCCATTGAACACTGACTCCAGTTCTGGTTTACTCAAGACCTGCTTTACATTGTTTAGAGACAATGTGCAACCAGAGAGGGAAAGATGAACAACTATTGTGGCATTTGTTTTACTTATTCATCATGCATATGGTAGATGCTTTAATCTAAAGCAACTTAAAAGCAACAGCCTATTCAAATTAAATCCTCTACACTGTAAAATCCAATTAGTTAACCTTACTTTAAAAAAGCACGCAAACCAGTTGCCTTGAAAAACCAAGTAAAAAGAAATAAGAATAGTGTGTTGTACTGACTGACAAATGCTTATTTATTGTATCACACGCAAGAGTTCAAGTAATTAAAAACTTAGATGTACTCTTGACATAGTATAGACTGTTAAACAAGATTAAAAAATATTTGTTTTAACTTTATATTGACATATTGCATTTTTTATTCTGTTTATTTTAAAATATAATTTTCTTGTTTTAAAAGTTTTAAGCTAGTGAATAATTTAGACACTGAGAGACAATCAGCATAGGAAACTCAACAATGGTGACAATTAACAAAAAAACGCAATGCATGCTGGGTGCCAACAAGGTACAAAACTCATCTACGATGAGTTGGGCAAATATGAGCATTTGTGCATTGCGACATGAATAAATGATGCAGCTGAACTCTTACTGCTCTGCTTTTATTTTTGCAGAGCTTTTAAGGCCCTGAATATAGCGAGGAAGTCACAACCCCAAGATAACAGGCCGAGTGTTAAACAGATGCCTATGCGCTGTGCTCTCAGCTTTTCTGCAGTTTAATCTGGTTTATCATCTCTACAAAAGGAGATGACTGTACTTTGAACCTGCAGCTTCAGACATTTCCATACTATCTTTCAATCTACCACAGAACGCTTCTTTATAAATAGCAAATCTACACCACATAAATGGCTCCTGGTCACTACACATCTACATCACCGATTATGCAGTCACAACAGACCTAATCAGTAAATGGCGTCAGGAGCTGTGGCTGTTTATATACTCACCTACTCAGGTGGCAATATAACTGCTTTGGTCACTATTTGCACAGTGGTAATGACTACAACACATCAATGCAAAGCAAATAAACAACCAGCTATATGAAATCACATTTGGTCACAGTGATTTCATTTTTTCAACACAGACTTGTTTCCCCTTACATGCAAGCCTGGCATATTTAAATATTATGTTTAAATTATAATAGTATAATATTACATTTATTTCTTGTTTATTAAAGTTAATTACTAAAAACTTACAAAAACATACAAATTGGTGTTTTGATTTAATTGAGACAAAGTGGGTAGTGCGTTTACAAAACATTTTGGCAACAGTGTTGCAAAAATCGCAAATTCCATTGCAACTCCATGCACATGCTTGCTGTGTGATTGTGTAGGCTTTGTTTAGGGTTTTTTTGCTTTAAATATATGATCTATGATGTATAGTCTATATATGTGACATTTAAATTGAACTTTATCATTTTGCCTGAACAAACAAAAAGTTAATTCAAAAATTGTTTGAAGAATGTGTATTCTGGGGGAATAAAAGTCTGCTCATGGAAGTTTTGAACTGTAGGTATTAAGCAGGAATAGTTTATTCCGTAAAGGAACATATAAAACGGAATGAATATTAGGAACAATGCTATGACTGTTCTGAACATACCAGTTTTGTTTCCAGTACAGCTTATACACTTACCATGCCTCAGAGAGAGTTCTTTCAAACAGTTCTCTCATCTCATAAGCTTTTTTTCCACTGTAAACTTATGAATATGAACAAAAGACAGAAACTAGACTGTGACTGCTTATTGTTTGTAGGAAATGGAGGTCAGGCATGCAAATGTTTGTGAAAGTTGCAAACAGCACTTAAAAGAGACATAAAGCACATTTTTAAAGTTATGTGATATAAATAGCAAAACAAAAACTGTAGTGATGTTTTACCACTTCTAAAGCCATGAGTTCCACTGTCATAACTAAACATAGCTTTTAGCTAAAACAGAAAACTTCCCAGGGTTATTAGCACATAGTGATGTTGAATGAAATGCTGCCATGACAATTGTGGTGTAAAGACGTCAACGCGCCACACTCATTAGCACCAAACAACCGCTTGGCCCAGAACGGGAATTTCACAGGCTTTTGTGTTTGTACGTGATGGAACAAATTCTTTAAGCGAGTGGACTATTTTTAGACCATGTGATGTCATAGTGTCTCGAGCTGAGAGACATAACAGAGATGCCAACAGTTTTTTGGCCCTGAGGCACGACCCAGCAACCTGAGTGACAAAAATGAATGAAAAATTCCCCATCAATAGCTTACACTGTAGAGGAATGATGTCACATCAAACAGAGCACTGACTTCATACTGAGCACAATAGCCTAGAAGATAAAAAGGAACTATTATGGCAGGTTTTTTCACTTACGCTAGCTTCATTCTTTCATGCCTCCACCCTGTTCCACTTGCGCTTGAGATAATCCTGCAATGTACGTCTGAAACGTGAGAAGATAAAGTAGTTCTATATTATGCAAATCTAAATCTAAGCGACTGGCCTGACTGAGGAGACAAATAAATTCACTGTTTGAGGGTTTAGTGTTGAGGTGCAAAGATTAAACACTCCAAAATCAAGGTTTTGCTGTGTCTGGTTCATGTCTGTTCGCTTTGAGGGATTGTGTACTTGTTGACAAAACAAACTTTCAGCAGATACACGCAATTAACAATTACAGTATACAGTATGTTCCTGGTAAATAGACCAGAAATATCGACTCATCATGTACACATGTACAATAAAATAAAAATAATCTGCGACTAGTAATAACCAGGGAAGGTTATTAAAAGGTTATTGACTATATATAAAAATCAGTTTGGTACATCCTGTTCCAGCTTCCTGTTTAAAGAGGAAATACATCAACTTAGGAGAACATTTCATTTTTCAAGCAATGTCTTTAGGTCTTTCACTGCAAACCTAGGCCATAAACAAAACCAAATTTGATCACCGATGTCCAGCTTGCCCTTTGTTCCTACACCCATTGTCATTCTGGGAAAAGCAACAAGGCCACATCAAAAAATTTCAACTTTAGATTCCATGGACAACTGAACAGAAGAGTCTCAGCAGAACAACTGGAATGTGCTCTCTAGGTGGATTCATCTAAAGATTTTAGGTTTCATGACCCACACTTTATTGATTTGGTGAATGTTGGCATGTTCTCCTTACAGAGAACTTCTCATAAGCCAAAGGTAAAAGGAAAAGGGGAAACAATAGCATCAATGGCTCACTGCTGGACCGCCCCAGCAGCTTTGGTCCAACATGTCAGGAAGCTTGTCAGACTCTGTAAACTCCAGTGATGCTTCTGTAGATTATCCAGGTTAAGGGACTGGTTTCCTGTTTGTGTCCACACCGAGCTGAGAGGAGAGAGGGAAAATGTGTTTCTTTGTCTAGCGCTCTTGCGTCAGCGTCATGCTATCACAGCCGCATTCTACCTGTGGCATTACGTTGGCTTTCCCCTGAGTCACGGGCAGATAACATGGATAGGAATAGCAAAGGCAAAGGTCTGTGTCATGGAAAACAGTGCAAAGGCCAAATTTACATTCCCCACATGGCTGGACCTGTTAGGAACAGAACAGCAGACTGCAAGACTGCAGCAATGCCAAAGATACTTTAAACAACAGTGCTGTCACAGTGACTGAGTATAACAGAATGAATAACCTGTGCATTTTTACTTCAATTTTTGTTGGCATGTGCAACAACGTGGAGGCCACGCCTCTGACCTCTGACAGGCCACGCCTTTGACCATTCTGTCACCTTTATTTCTACATTAGTGGAGAGAGGACTGGAAATGAGGTGGGGAATGTGACTGGGAAATGTTGAGAACTGAATTCAAACTTGCATTGGCCATGTGAGAACCAAAACTTAAACCAATCATACAAAACAAAAAACTTGTCCAAAAAAAGCTTCAAAGGATAATTGTGTAACACACAAATAAATGTTAAAAATGTGTCACACTGCTGTGGAAAATAGCAATTGCATTATACATTCTACTCATTATACATACTAAGCTGTTTAAGTTTTTTTCAATATTTTAACTTGTCACTATGTAAACATCATGAACCCAGTAACTTTCGCAAGATATGCACAAGGATATTAGAAAAAAGATATGTGAAGTAACTATCTATGAATCATTTTTTCTATTTTCATATTTTCATTACAAGATATAAAAAATATAACAGCTTACCAGGGTTTGATCCTCAGTGAACAAACATACTGATTCAAATGTATACATAAAAACATCCATGTAAGGGTACATATAAAGAACCTTTTTTATAATGTAAGGACTTTAAGGAATATAGGGAAAATAAAAGATTCATATTTTTGCTTTTAAACCCTTTGGAACAGTCATCCCACACACAGCCACAGGCTTCACTCGAAACGTGTTTTTTGCCTTAACCCAGAATATTTAAGCTGTTTCAGACTATTTTAACTTAGCTGTGAATTTCGCTTGCCTGTGTTGGAGACATCAAAGTGAGTTCACAGACATCTAAACACTCTGTGACAACCAAAAATAACAGAGTCTGATAGTTGGATTGGAACCGTCTGCCTCCTGAGCTCAGCGTGTTGGTTTTGATGCAGAACTTGCACACGATAGACATGCACACAAAGTGATTACATTAGGCCCTCTGGATTAACTGCATCTGAAGGAGCCTGTCACACACAAGCTGCCCGGGGGCTGAGGCAGGGGCCCAGAAAACAAAGCAGCCCTTTTTTATTCAAGCGAACGGTAACACGAGAGGCATGGCTGGTAAGCGAGGGTTTGAAGTCTGTGGAGGGGACCCAGCGAGCAGAATTAATGGAGTGTGCGCTGTACCGTGCTGAAACAAGCTTTTGTCAGGGTGATCAGGCAGGTGAGCCAATAGGAATGCCACAGAAATCCCCAGGGCCTCCAACCATATAACCAGGACTGTATTTCTTTGAACGGGAAGTGAGAGAGGAAGTGGAGGTAGGGAAGTGAATCATGAGAAATTCGGGTTCCAACTCCATTAACAATTTATTTACAATGTTTAAGGGAGTTAATTTGTGACAGTGTTCTGGACTAAATCGTTAAAATAAATTTTTATTATTATAAATAACAATAATAATTATAAATAATTATAAAAAAACGGAGGCAGTTTTTAAGTCAGTTATTCACATTTTATTTAGATTGTAAACTGTTAGCGTGTTTTGCTATGATGCTGTAAATTCAGCAGCTGTAAGAACAAGTTTTTGATTCTCAACTTTAAATAAAGACACATCTGAAACACCTATACTGTCCCTTCTGAAATAAAACTTGAACTAGCCAAATCTGATTTAAGATGGTCTCCCAAACTAATAATGATGAAAAGAACACAAATCTCTTCTTAAACCAGCCAACAGACCATCAAACCAGCTGGTTTATTATGTTTATTTTAACAAGAGTCACAGTACTATGGTGCAGTGTGGTCATACTTTGTTACATTGAGATATATTATGGTATTGAATAATTATCACATCCATGTTCCAAGGTATTCAAAAAGCACCGTGGTAGTAATAGCATGTTAGACAGCATGGTCAAAAACACAGTATTACTGTGGTACTTTTAGGTACTTTTTTGTGAAAAACAGAAACACACACACATTTCTGTCAGTGTGACTGGAAACAGACTTTTCTCCTCAGCCTGAGATCATGTGTTTACCCGCTGTGGTAACCCACCCATATTTCTTGCTGCAGCAAACCGACTTGGAGACATACAACACACACATTTAAAACCTCTGTTTTTGTGCTCAGTGCAGACACACACACACACACACACTGCTCCACCTTCTCCAAATTCGCATGCACACTCCACCCACACTCAACGTTCACACCATCCCACATAATAGTCAATCCAAACACAAGCAAGTCAGACACCCGTTCCACCCAATTGCGCTCTCTTCCCGGCAAGACTAATCTGCTTTGATTTGTATTACCATACGACATCACCTTTTCATCCAAAAAAAACCATTTCAAACCACGGTTGGTCTAAAAAGAATAAAATCCTAATGAGATTAAATACATACTGATTTACTCACAGCATGCCATTAAACAGCACATTTCAAAATCGAATGAGGTGCCAACTGTGGAATTAAGGTCTTACAAATGACTGTGTATATTTGTACTAAACTTAGTGCTAACACACTCTTAGCTATGTGTAATGTTGTTATTTAGGACTGACTTGTCATGAGCTAATCAAAATTTAGAGGACAAATCTGTCACACACAAAAAATATGTCTTTATTTTTCTCTTTTTTTGCTCATATTTCCAATCATTCAGTAGACTCAGCACATCTAGAAACTACATAGCAAAATCCTAAAACACACTCAGGACATATTAGTTACTGCACAGTATGATAAGGTGGGAAAAGTGTGTGATGCTGCATGTTTATTAAAGAAATACACAGAGACAGACACCACAGCTGTTTTATGAACAGGGCTGCGGGTGAGCCACATCGCCCCGGGTAACGAAAACCATCTGTGACCTCATAATTGAGTGCTCAAAATGGACACACCCCCCACACAACTTCCCACAAAATAAAAACAAAAGTTTGGCCTTTGTAACTAACTTATTTGTTTTCTCTTTGTAAACTGATCCAGGGAACCTTCGTCATTAGCCTTACAAAAATACTGTGGTTCTTCCATGTTACAATGATGGTATCAGATGTTAATACTATGGTACTGTGATATATACTATTACGATTGCTATTTTCATATACTGTGGTATTTACACTCTGAGAAGTACACCAAAGTATGGGTGCCAAGGTACGTCCAAACAAATGGAATGACTACACCACAACCATTTTCCACAGTCAAAAGTTAGACTGCCTAGAAATCATGGCGTCAAAAGCTAAAAATCGTTCAATCTCTTCAGATCAAACAAAGATCACTGTAAGTCAAATCAAACAAAGTAATTGTGCAGATCTAGGGCCCGCTACTCGTATCTAAATCTTCAACATCTAGATTAAATGCAAAACTGCTCTCAGATCAGCTACAAAGAAAATATCGCTAACTAAACAAACAAAAAAAGTAACATCACCTCTCTTGTCATTTCCCACCTCGTGCTTGTCATTCATTTCCTGCTGATAGCGAGAAAGAGCGAATGTGTGTTTTGAATAGTCAAATTGTGACCAGTGCACAGCATTAAATTAGTCAGGAAATACGGCACTTCCATGCAAATTCTCTCTACAGCTATGCAAATGGGCAGGATTGAGAGGACCGTAGTACTAGGGAGAAATGCAGTTACTCCCAACAACACAACAGTCACATTCATAATGAAACAAATGAGTAGTGATTTCATGCCATCTCCTGACATTTCCACATGGTGTCCTTAAAAGCCCTCTATCCTCGAGATCAGGAAAACACCCTGTGATATCTGACCTGCTTAACCTGTAGAGTGTGGAATGGATCCAGTTTGAGGTGGAACTGAGATGGCCTCATTCTGCTGTTGATCTTAAGCAAGTGCATTAGTACACATAGTTAGTTACCTTTCTCTATCTGAACTTGCTTATGTTTAGTATAAACAGACTCTTTATATTTAGTGTAAATAGAAATCTGTAAAATCTGTAATGTGTTATTTAACTTTGTAAATGTATTTATAGTATTACTTGGGCATCACATTGCATGCAATGCGATTATATTTAAGCTAAAACTCCTATTTTCTCTACTGCTAACATAATCAAACGTAACTGCACAAATAATTATTTGAAACAGGCTTCAAACACTCACTTCATCTTTCATTGGTCAGAAAAATAGATAGCTCCACCCCAAACTGATGCCATTGGCTGAGCCAACGTTACTTTCTGGAGATGGTTGAGACGCTCGAATGAACACAGCAATGTTTACGTTTTTCAGGGATATCAACCTACAGATGGATTACCTATTGTCTCTGAATATTAATCTGGAATAGAAAAAAGTATCTTGACATCAAAACCATTACATACCTAAAAAACTCAAAACCCCTCCCAAAAAACAACCATTCTGGGTAACAACAACTCACATGATTTACCATCACCGCCAATAATCTGTTTCATTTTCATCTAGTCACTATTTAGACACCTGTTTTGTAGCTAACCACATTCTAAACTCCTTTTTAACACCATATACAGAAATCTGTCTGGAGGCACTGAGACAGAAACCAAGTAACATGGTAATGAGTCTCAGCTGAAACAGACAAGTCTCAACTCACACTTCATCCCACACACTGTTAATGTAATGGTGAGATCGTGTGACAAATTAGTTAATGATTCAGACATATTTAACCATAGAGAATCAGAGGTTAAAAATGACCAAATCAGAAGAATGTGATTAGACACAAAACTACATAAAATGGTTTGACAAACACAGTGTGCTTTCCTGTGTTGACATTTTTATTTAAACAGGATATTTGGGTGGGACATATTAAAGGCAACATCTCAGCTTTTTTAAATAAGGCTTTAGCTGCATCTTAGCCATGTTTAGTTGTGTTTAAGCCAAGAACAATTATTTGCTTCTTGCTAGTTAGTTGCAGGTGGTATTGGGGGAAGTGACTCAAAGAGAACATTTGATTGGACTAAAATCTGTGTATTGCAGGATGAGTCATCAATATTTGTAACCTATTTTCCCATGAGAGAAAGACTTTATTTTAGACATATATTTGCTTACTGAATTTGTCAATAATTACATCTACACAAAATAGCCTGAGAGCTAACAGGCATGGACTAAAAGCACCAAATCTTTTTTTATTTATTAACTTTATGGGGTCTTCAGCAAATATTTTTTGAACAGGTGTAACAAATTTATCTTATCTTGTTCATTACTAGATCTGTAGATGAGAACTTTAAAACATGCTGTCCAGATGCCTTGTAAGTCTTACATTAAGTTTAGATTAGACAGTTTTCTTACTGCTCAAACCTTTAAAGGATAGTAAAAGCTGCAGTGGGCGATGGGAAGGTGTGGTGTGTACACATGTGCAGAAATACTGCATTGTCTGCAGACCTGCAGTGAGAACACAAACTTCTGGAGGAAGCCCCAGGGAGCAGTTCAGAGGCAGAGGACACACCATGGCTTTCCACTTTGGAAGGAAACAGGCTCCATTTCCTTCTCTTTATCCTACTGACAATAGGTTGCTTGCGTGCTGGACCAGCAGGGAAAACAGGCAGGCAGCAGAACATTAGGGACAGCCCAATGAATGAAGACCATCCTTGCCTTGTACTTCATAGATGACGGCTATTAAATCTGATCCAGGAGGTCCACAGTCCTGCATAGTTTAGTTCCAACCTTTAGCTCTTAACACAGCTGCCAGTTATATAATCAAAACCAAGATTTTGATTTGGTGGAACAGGTTTTGTTTGATTACAGTTGGAGCTAAACTCTGCAGGATGGTGGCCTCCTGGACTGGATTTAAACAGCCCAGCTATGAATGCTTTTATATGCATTACATATAGGTTAGAACAATTCTGCAGTCTCTTCCTTTCTCTTTAGGAGAGAAAACTGACCCTAGAAGAGAATAAATTGAGCTAAGGGGGAGGATAAACATGCTGCCACATTACCTTCCAAATGAATGGAAAACAGTGTCTGTGGAACAGAAGAGGCCATTTGAATAAACAGAGAGGGAACACTGTGACTCACTCTGCCTGAAGCCAAGGAGAGATGAGGGAAAGACACAGAAAAACTCACAAAGATCCCAATCCAGAGGATAGAATAAAGGACGTGTTGGAATCAACCGATTTGTGGGTCAAAGGAAAAAGCGCAGTCACTTATGATCAGTATTACCCATTAAAGATCCAAATCAGATTCTGTCCTCTATAGAAGAACAACAGAGCTCTGTTTAAAAACAGCCTGTACAAATAAACAGGAGTGGACCAGCAAGTTCTGAGTTCCAGCAACAGTTATGGTATGTGAAGTGCCTTTATCCTCACCTTTCATAGGGAAAGCAGAACTCTTATCCTGATAGCCAAACGTGTGAATGCAAGCTCTGTTCTAAGGGGTTTTCTTTGTACAAAAACAAGATTACTGGGGTAGTGATATTCCACAAATGCTTCCAGGAAAAAACTTTCCCAATAAACCTTTTCAAGCTGGCCATTGGCCACTGCCCAGAGCATGGAAATCTTATAAACAAATCATTTTGCTGTCGGATTGGCTGATAAAATCTCAGTTGTTTGGTACAACTTCAGATTTGAGGTTAAGACAATTATGAAAATGCTGCCCTGGTCTTTGTCCAGTTAGAATAAACATGGGGTTTTGATTTTATTTATTTTTTTGTTGGACTAGAACACTAAGTGTTTTTGATTTTCCATTATGGAATAAAGTTTTTTGACTCCTAGCAATGGCTTTTAGCAGTTGAATGAACAAGTTTTGGACACATATTTGCATTTAGGCATTTGGCAGCCACTTTCATTCAAAGTGTTCAAATAATTATTATTATTTCTTAACTTTTCATCAGGCTCACACAGCAACACAATCTCATGACAAATCATAACTATTCTACATTTCAGAGTATTAACATTTTAGAGTGACTAATTCATATGAATTCATACAATCTTATTCATTCATTTTATATGATCTGCCTTCCCCTCAGTGATGGTTAGGTTTGGGGGTGGGATTAGGGCTTTTTGTCTCATAATCACATGTATTTTTAATACAATTTACATCATAGAGATTCATATGAAATCATCATCTCATAAAATAGTTACGTTTTCTCATGAGATCAGGTTGCATACATAGCAGTTCCTTCATTAGGTGTGATGTTCACAAAACAGTGTCTTGACAGGATTTCTACAGGCTGAACTGCTGAATCTGGGCTAAAAAAAATGTTTTTGTCATGCATGGCATGGCTTGTAGTGTCAAGGGCTGAAAAAATCCTTCTCACTGCTCAAATGATTAACCATAAAATGAAGAGCTTCTAAGGTTATATATGGGGGAATTAAGGATCCTTAATCCTAGTCTATGTGGTTTAAAGGTCATTTTAAAAGACCCAAAGGTAAACCCAATTCTGAGATAGCTGTCAGACAGAATTTACAGTAACAATTTACAGTAAGGTTCCATTCGATAATATTAGTCATCGACCTTAGTTAACATGAACTAACAATAAAATACTTCTACAACATGTATTAATCTTAGTTCATGTTCATTTTAACATTAACAACTAACACATTTAAAATTAACATTGATTAACACACACTGAACAAACATGACAATGAGCAATTGTATTTGAATCAACTAACTAAAGCTTAATAAATGCTATAAAAATACATTGTTCGCTCATTAGCTAATGCATTAACTACTGTTAATAAATGGAACATTACTATAAAGTTATAAAGAGTTTCCTTATATAAACTGTTCTTAACCAACATTCTGTCATCTGCAAAACTAAACACAGAAACTCAGACAAGTGAGTTTCTGCTTAACTTCCGTTTGAGCTGTGCAAAATCGCTAGTGCAAACAGTATCACAACTCACAGATAAGTAGAATTTGTTGGGTGGCACATACCTTCTGATCCACAATTGAGCATGCAATTTGTTTAATGTAGGCCAATTCTGCAGTCTGGGGTAGAAGCACGGATTCTCTGGTCAGCCCTATCTGTATGATGAAGGAGACACCGGCTGGCGTGGCTGGCATAGCGGACACCTCAATGGGCCCTGGGGCCACCCCCATGTCCACTGGAGGGAATCCCGGGGTTTGAGAGGCTGGGACAGAGACCAGGGTCCCTCGTTGCATTACCACTGACCCAGGAGGAGACGGGCCACCCGGGCCAAAGAAGACTTGAGACATGGGTCCTGGAGATATGAAGGGACTGATATTGGCCATGCTGAGGAGTCAAATAGTCAAACACTGTCAACAGAGGGTTAAGACCAGGTGGTGTAAGACAACAACACACCTACACGCAAGCACACATTCCCTCATCAATAGTGACAGCCTGTGCGGTGTGCCCTGTGTCCCTTAGAGCATAAAAAGGCAGATCCCCTTCCAGGAAGAGGCTCTTCTTTTGCCTTGTCCTCTCTTTCACAGAAAGCTCCTTTGTGGTGTTTTCATTCCAGAGAGGGAGCAGGTGAGCAAAGCCGATAAGTGAAGTTTGGTTTTCAAACTGAGAGCAGCCCTTACCTCCTCCTCCTCCCGCTTCCTGTTCTTACAAGACTCCAAAGCAGCTCTGAAGAGGAAAACGTCCAAACTTTAAGGATATGCTCTGTAACAAAACAGAGAAGCAAAACAAAAGTCTACAGCTTTGAGAATTCGGTAAAGATGACTTCTGAGTACAGAAAGCAAGCAAAAGCCAGAGAGAGAGCTCCTGGTCAGGCTTGCTTTGCAAGTCAGGCTGTTTCAGTTTCTTGTCGTGTTGAGCTGGGTCTGCTCTGTCTCTGTGAGAAAACTACCCAAGGACACTCCCTCTTCCTCCCATCTCCGCCTCCCTGCCGTAAGAACCTCCCAGAGCCCGGAAGTGATTGACAGGTCTCTCAGCCAATCAGCAGGAGAGACAGAATGAGGTCATACTCATGCCTTGCTGTCTCCTCCCAGTCCCACTTACCCTATCCTCCCTCTCTCTCTTTCAAGTTTTATGTCTCTTTGTGCAACAGTTTGCAGTGTTCACACCCCCACCCTGGAAAAAGTTTGTTGTCCTGTTTTTGCTCCGGGGCTCCACATTTGCACTGCTTTCCTAGCCCCCCTTTCCTCTTTTTTCCTAATCTGCTACTCTGTGTCCCACATGATAACTGCATACCTGACCTGCGAACACGCCTAAATGTTCAGCCCACATGCTTGAAGTCAGTTTAACGTTGAAAAAGAGGGAGTATTGCATTGTTTTTCCTTGAATGGATGAAGGGAGTGTCTGCTCACAAACAGCAGTGATGTAAGACCTTGCAACAAAGCTTTGAAATCTCAAAACATCTTTAAAATGTTACAGTAAGATTTAAAAAATCCCAGCCAACTTAAAGGGGTCACATTGTGCTTTAATATTATCAAATTATTATAAAATTATGCATGAACCATAATGCTGGACAGGCTTTGTTTTGTACCAACAGCTCTTGAGTTAGTCTTGCATGACTCTTTTTGACACTGTTATTGCCTGCTAAGACTTTACGTCTATGTAGATGCCCTCTGATATGATTGGCTAACAGCTTTGCATGTGAAATGAGTAAGAAACAATGCTTACTCATGGGCCATGGGTCTAGTTGATGTTGCCCCATCCTTCATTTGCTTTCTGCAAAGCTTGCATTACATTGTGACAAGTTCATAAAACATTTCACAAACAATGCTGAGTGTGACAAACTGTCATATAAATAGTGGGCTGGGCACATTAACTTCCTGTGGTGACATGTTTCCTATTAAACAGTAAGCTAGGGTAGGACGTATCAAAGCTTTTCTTATTTTATCTTAAGGCGACAGGCTTTAGTGTGCATCAGCTATATACCATGACCAGCTAATTGCCATTGTTATACAGCAGAAGTAAAAATGTGAGAAATTTTTTTTGGGAGTATTTCGTTGAATAAATTGTATATGCCTGTGACAGAAATGACTGGGAATCTTAAATACAAACAGACACTTTTTCCAAAGACTGGGATCCTTCAAGCTTAATAGCTTCTTTATGTCACCAAACACACTGAACATTTCTCCATCTGTTACATTAAAGTTTCACATTTTTTTCAGACAGCAGAATTCAGACCAGAATAAAATCTCTGTACAAAACCATGTTTTTATTTAGTTGTTTTTTGATATTTTAATGACATACAACACAAGACCTGCAAAGTAAACAAAAAAAGAAAAAAAACTGAAATGAAGAAATGATGCAATTCGATAGAAGCTAGAAAGCAGTTCAAAAATATGTATATTAAAACAAAATAAATAAAAGGCTGGTCTTTTTATCCCTTGTAATTAGAGGATATTGTTTGAATACAGCTTAATATGATGTACAAAATATCACACAGTGATAAATTGCCATTTAAAAAATAAAAACACGTAACAAAAAGTCCTTTTACCTTGGCTGTGGACTGAACATTTTTTTTTCTTAAATTCATACAGTTTTCAGGTTTTTTAGGCTTTTTACAATCACAAGCAAGTCTTAAGCCTAGCAAAGGTACTACTGTCTTCTTACACCTTATTACTAGTAACCATAATTATAATATGTGTAGTAAAGAAAAGCAAATATGTGAGAATTTTAGAAACGTACAATTTGCATTGGCAGCTTGTCAAACAAATGAACATTTTCATTTTTTTTCTTTCTACACAGATTTGCGTTCTCTCTCGGTAAGGAATGCGTTTTGTTGTTGTAGTTTAATGACTCGTATTGCATCACGGGCTGTGGAGAAACAGGTGTGCAGAAATGACACGTCTAAACACCCATGCAATCAGCAATCTTTGGAAGAGAAAACAATGATGTGGCAGTACACTGATGAACCGAAACATCTTTCATATCCTACCTGTGTAATGTAGAATAAAGCTAACCGTTAGTGTGCGGTGCAAGGTTTTAAAGAAAAGAGGTAAGCAGCAAAGGATTATGGGATTCCACTCGACGTGAATCTGTGGTTATGTGTGACATTCATGGTCTTAGTACTGTACAAGGGACAAAAAAAAAAGACCCATGTCCATTTCTCAGACTTGTAACCTTTAACATCAAGCCTGCTTTTCATGATATGGACCACACATTTTCTGCTTTGGATGGATGGAGTGACTATAGGGAGCTTGTCTGGCAAAAGACTGACATGCCTCCATGTTAGACTAGTCTTTATGGTCCTTGATCCATCAGTCTTTCCATCACTTCTGACCTGCCTTCTGGCTATCCGTCTACGGCCATGGAAAAACAGTGAAAGACAAAAATAAACCCAGCAAAACGGAAACCAGGTAATACATGATGTGACTCTTGACCTCCAAATTCCTCAATAGCCTTCTATCTCACCAAGGTTGGAGCCGCAAAGGTCCATCAAGCAGACTTTTTAGATTTGTCTCCTTCCAGTTTCAAAGGCGTTGCAATCTTGATTCTTTGCTTAGCACTTAAGAAGAGTCCATCTGAGCTTTGCGTTGAGTAATTTTACCCACAATACCCTAAATCACCCTCCTATCGTGCCCAGACTAAAGCCACTGAAATGATCAAGCTGACAATTAAATGTGTCCCTTGGGTTTGTGCCTTGATTCACTGGTTAGTTAACAGATAGCAGGATTCACTTATCTTTTTCCTCAGAGCCCATCTGAGCTTTCAATTCAATTCACTCTTAACAGACAAGCTCCTCACCACAAACACCTCAAAGCGGATCAAGTTCTCTCAAACTTTGCAGTTACAGGATAGTAATTTTACAAACAGCTGTACTGATACACTGGCAACAACCGTCATCCACCGATGATCCTTTTGCGTGCACATGCAGTGACTGATGATGTGAAAAGCCACATTAGCGCACCAGGAAAACTCTGAAATTCCGGACACTGTAGTGACATTTCTGAAATGCCACAGAAGGTTAGCCAAGGTTTGATACGTTACGACCCGGGTCATGAACAAGTCCCTGATTTGGAGGAAATCTTAGCACCAAGATTGTAAGACAGCGTCCTGTGTACAGCGCATTCTGCTAACATACAGAAATGAGTTGCAACTCCTGTGTATCCGACTGCAGATCTTGCCGAAGAATTCTTGGACACCAAACTCTTTAACTACACTACTCGACAGCCAGCTGACAATTACAAATAATGCCACCTGATTGGATATGAACAATGAAGAGCGATGAGTGATTACGAACTGTCATGCGCTGCGGGTGCTTGTGTTTGATTTTAGTTTATGTAAAAATGAAATTGATTAAAGTGATTGAGCGGCAGAAATGCTAAGGCTCTTAGCTGTGAGGCAAAGCTGTTTATACTTTGCAGCTAAAATACAACCAAAAACAAGCAAAAATGCATCTAAAACAGTCTTTGGAATGAAATGCATTGGTCACCCTGCGTTACTAGGCAACAGTTACGCTAGGATGCTAATTAATGCAACTTGCGTTGAGAAACCGCAGGCTTGGCTAATGCCTTGCTTACCGAGAGCCTTCGAATCCTTAGCATAAACCAAGCATGAAATTAAAATGTGTGTGTGTGCTTCTGTGTGCGTCCATCTGTCAACAGAATGGACATCCATCTACACACTGTGCAGATAGAGAAAAAGATAACTGAAATTGGGGTAGCGGAACCATTAGTATTAAAAGCAGTACAAGTCGTATCACAACATGTGAGGCATCAATAAAAAGATTACGGGTTGTTGAGTTCTGTGCCTTTAACTCAGGCAGTGATGTGTAGTACATTGTTCCCCTCAGAGTTAGTGTGAGTGTTTGTGTGAGCGTGTGCATCATTGGGATATACAGCGTTTCACTCTTTTGGCCCAGTAGTGATGGTATCTCCCCTGAGAAGAGATAAAGCACAAATCAGTTCACTTCAGCAGAGATTACGTGTAAATGAATTCATACATGCACACAAACAACACCATTTGATTTCACCCATCTGCCACTTTTGAAACACCCTAAACCTACACTTGTATGTGTCATGACCGGTCTGTAGAAAATATCAACTGGCTAGATAATATGAGTTTGAGACCCCTGATTTGGACTGAATAGACCCCTCCCCCACACATTCACCACACCCACTTTTCAAAACCCCGCCCTCCTAAGGCATGTCAACAGATCTAAACATGCAAAACAAAACACAGAGAAAGTTTCTGACTGGTTGTAAAAAGATCAGCCCCTGCCCCAAAGTTTCAGCTAAGACTAATGCAGCTAAAACAAAACATGAAACGCTTAGAGCGCCTTTAAGATATAATGCTTCTTAATCCAGTCTTAACATCAGAATTTTTAAACTTCAGAGCGCATGTTTACCAGTGAGAGAATCAAACGAAGATCTTGGCGAGGGCGTCGGCCCCGGCACTCGCGATGAAGGGCTGCGAGGGGTGGAAGGCCACGTCGTGAATGGCCTCATCGTGTTTCTTCCTGTGGGCCGTGATCTCCTGAACGCATGTGCGATTGTCCAGCATCCACAAGCGCACAGAGCAGTCGTGACCTTACGGAGGAAAACAGAGCAATATAAAAGTGTGAACTGTGTTAGCTACCTTCACTTTTGCGTGAGAATGTTTTCTGTTGACTCTGGAGTGTAAAGGGCCTCAAGAGACATGTCATTTTACTCTCTTTTGTCACACACTTAAGATTGCGTGCCCCTGTGTGTATATTTACTTACTGCCGGAGATGAGGTAAGTGCCTTTGGGGTCTGTGGCGAGACTGGTTACAGCATCCAGGTGAGCTACCATGGAATGAATCACTTTCCCTGTGGACACAGGGAGAGACAGAAAGAAAAACATTGAAGGAGATGTGTGAGATATTTTAGATGTAAAAAACAGCTTGTTTGTTTGGATGGTTTGATAAAGACTTGAGTTATGTGCTTTTTCCACACTGCCTTTTGCTAAAGCTGTTTTTTCAAATGCGTAACGTAAATTAGAAAATGAAGAAATCCAGATAAACTCGCTAGCCTATAAAGTCTGGTTGACCTCATTAACACATAAATTGTGTTAATGAGCATGTCAGTTGCAACACTAAGGTCACGGGTTCGATCTCAGAGGAAACACTTTAAGTTGCTTTGAATCTAGGTGTCTGCCAAATGCATTTTTAAATTAAATGAAACTTAAGACAAATCCAGTTTCTGACACACCCACAATATAAATAAGGAAATGTGCATCGAAGCAAAACCTAGGTAGTACATTGTTTCATTTAGAAGTGTAAGAGTGTAATTCCCAATAGCAACAGTGTTTTTTCAGTTTTTACTGTATGAACTGGTGAGTAAAGGTTGCGGTGTGAATTATTCTATTGAGCCTGTTTCTAATGGAGGTCCTTTTGTAACTGTTTTCACAAATCCATTTTGGCTGCACGCTGGGGGAGTCAAATGGCTCTGCTGGTGTATTTTTAGTTTTCCCAGTGCACAGCGGGAAAATAAACGGTGTTATTACCAGCCTCAGATATTCTTCAGAAATGCTACAAGCTACCGACACACACACCTGTCTTGTTGTCCAGGAAGCGGATGGTGCGGTTCTCGTGGGCTGTTATGGAAATTGGTTGCATGGGATGGCTGACCACGCGGTTAATCAGCTCGCTGCCTGCAGGGGGCGGTAAAAACAAACAATATTTTATCTCAGGCAAAACACCGTCACAGCATTAAAAGCATGAAGTCATTTTACTTCTGTGGCATTTTAGAGCAGACATGCAACAATTTGACCTAAAACAATTTTCTATATAACTGTGCGACAACAAGTTAACATTATCCAACAGGATAATGAGTCATGTTGACATCAGCATGTAGTCCTAATTCAGAGGAGATTACTGCTAAACATATAATATAAATATATAATTTGATTTGTTTTGATGGAAATTACAAAGACAAACACTGTTTTCCTTAGAATTGCACTATTTTTTAGTTGTCTAATTTCTAAACATTTAATTTAATTACAAATATAGACTGTAAACTACTTGCAATTTATCTTAACACACACTTCTTCATGAACTGGTGCTCACCATCCTTAGTCTGGGTCTCCAGGACCATAATGCTTTGTTCGGTGTTAAGGTCATAAAGCAGAGTCTCGCCCCCATCAAAAGACACCACCACCTGAGACGGGTCTGTGTTGACAAAGGCAACCGAGGTGGGAGTGCCATGTTCTGAGAATATGAGAGAGAAAGAATGAGAGAGGGTAACACAGGCATAATATACACAGAAACAACTCAAACACACATCCTATTCTCCTCACCTTTTTCTTTATTGAAGACAGACACACATGGTGAGGAACTGTGGGGGTCCCATATACGAACAGTGCCATCAGCCGAGCACGACGCCAAACGCTTCAGGCTGGGAGAATAGGCCAAACCCCACACTGCATCTTCATGCCCTGACAACACGCTGCTCTCCACACCTGGATCTGGACACACGTATACATACAAACATGGTCTACTAAGTTCACCAGCTGACTAATTCATTACGAGCGCCCTCTGGTGGACCAAAATAAGAAGTTCAGTTTTTCAAAAATTACCTCTGGAACTGAGAACTTTTCTACATTTCTAACCTAATGTCAATTCTAACTTAAAATTTATGATACTATATGTGATGGTTGGCTGCTCCAACAATGCTAGTCTATCCTGGGTGCTGAGGCTTTATTAGGTGGTTGCCAGGGCTTTACGATGTGGTTACTAAGGTATTTCAAGTTGTTTTAGCATGTTGCTATGCAGTTGTTAGGATGTCCTCGTTGCCAAGGCTTTATTATGTGGTCAAGCCTTAGTTGCCTTAGTAACACCATTATTATTATGACCTGCATTTAAAGGTGGTGTCTAACAGCAGAGCAGCAAGAGTAAGACAGACAGATGGCATCATGTTACATTCACCAATCACACTGGCTGACATCACGTGTGGGACGTGTGAAGTGAACTCTCTGCTCTGTGTGAGTGTGCAGTATTTGATGGACTTACCGTAGTTATCGTACGGATCCACGTTAAGATCCGGAATCTTCCAGCCGCGCACAGATCCGTCCAGACTTCCGCTGAAGCACGACTCCCCTTCTTCTCCCATCGCCAGAGAAAGAACAGCACCACTAAATCACACATTAAAATCCTTATAAATAACAGACGCACCACATCATGGTTCAATATCATAATTAAGTAAAATTGCATCTATATTGTAATTCAAAGAGCACAAAACAATGACGTGTCCAAATACTTGTTTGTTTGTGTAATAAGCGTTCTTTTTCAAAACCTAGCATAATTTAAACTGAATTTTAGAGCACTAAAGACAGACACACTCTGAAAAGCAGCTTGAAGAGGTGGAGAGAAACATTACGCTTCTCTCTAAGATACATGTTTATTCTTTTGAACATTAACCTGTCTCACTCACCTGTGTGCCCTGAATGTATAAATGGGTTCAACGTCCAGCGCTGCATTTCTAAGAGATCAAAAACAAGTTAGTAAACCAAGAGACTCACGCACTGATATTTTTAAGTACATTTCTAGAGACAACTACACAATTACAGTGACAAGGTTAGTATGAGAACATTATAAAATATGGAACTTTTCTGTATTTGTGATTTTCTCATTTTAGAGGAAATATAAAAGATTAAGATTATTGATGGTACTTTTTGGAGTGCATCGCCTTGTTTAGGTTCCACAGTTTAAGGGTTCCGTCTTCTGAGGCGGTCAGCAGGACGGCCTGGCTGGGGTGAAAGGTCAACGCTCGGATGGCATCGAAGTGGCTCCGTAGTGTAAAGCGAGGGTTCCATGTCTTCTTGAACTCCTCTCGACTGTCCTGCAACTAGAAAACAGACCAAATTATTTATGCATTGAACAAAAAAAATGAACAGTGCTTTAAGAAAATGGAATAGCAAGTCAAGTGCAGTGCATTATGGGATATAATTCTTTAAACTGCACATTTTAGCAAGTATAGCAGGTTTTGCATAGATAACATTCACACACTGTGCACAGCAACATATAAAGCAACACGATCTAATGTTCCCAGTTACTAGTAACACTAACGTCAATGGTGAGGTCATTGTCATTGGCTACAGTGAGGTCAGCCAGCTCTCCAAGGTTCATGTCCCCTCCTCCAACTGCATCCAGGATAAAGACATCAGATGAAAACCCCAGAGCGCCCCCTACAGTACAGACAAACACACTGCAATTACTTTGACATGCCGTATTGAAACAAACATATGAGGATGAGCTACATATACACATTCAAATACACATTCATACGCAGAAATGAATACTTTGCACTGAATTAAATGTTTTTAAATACTGATATTTTATGATCAAAAAAACCAGTTAGGGATACAGCTGTGCAGTCAGCAGATGGCTGATCTCACCCTCAGTGGAGCGTGCCTGACCCGGGATAGAGGGGGGCGGAGCCGGTTTTGGAGGGAAATCCGACATAATGCCTTGCAACTTGTTTCGCCGGTTCTCTGAACCTGAGGACAGGAAAAGAGAGGAGTAAACAAATCAGCAGACAAAAAAACTGCTGTACTACTACATAGTGGTTGTTTATTCTTGTGGTCTGATTACATGTTGGGAAGGGGTCAAGAAAATATCAGGGAAGCAGACAAACATGCAGTGACGTTAGAACAAAGCGACGCCCCGTCAAGAGATTTTATCAACAGGAAGTTACTAACAAAAGCAAATTAAATAAAAACAATGAGTGGTCAAAGCATGACGATAAAGGAAAACTCTCATATCATAATCAAAAACAATGAGATACAGGCTGAATGATTTGAATGACAAACAAAATTAATATCTTTAAACACGTACCAGTAGTTGATTTTTCAAAAATCTTTTTTTGTTTTTGCTACTATTCAAATAGCCTTTGTATACATTTTATTGTTCTTTGAAATATTTCAATATACTACCCAGATGATTAACATAAAAATATGAAAATCCAGGAAGTTTGTAACATGCATACAGTATAATAAACAGAATATTTTTGTGCATGATTTAAAACCTTTTATAATTATGCAACAAATGTGAAAACATCATTTATTAAGTATGCATTTACTATTATATATACAGTGTTATCTATAAAATGAGAATATTCCAAAAAATTTTAAATGCAAACCAAAGTAATGAGATGAATCCATCTGTGGTACATTCACGCTAGTGGACAAATTTAGTAGACAAATTTAACTAGTTAAAGAGTATAAAATGTATTTCTTAGGAGTTTATTTTCTAAAAGTCCGCGGGGCCAAAAGTAAAAGGCAAGACTTAAAGAGGGCATTATTTTGCCGCTCTCCTTACCTAATTCACGGCCGTCTCCAGAGATGCGAGCTTCCCCTGCACCCTCCCCCTCCTCTCCTGACCCCAAGAAATCAAACTCGCCCAGGGCGTCCTCAGAATCATCTTCATCATCCTCATCCTCGGGATCCAGATCTGTGGTCATAGGCTCTCCTCCCATCTGCATGCACGTAAAACATGATTGTTACAATGATTTATTGCAGGAACTGTGTTATTTACTAGCAAACAGGATCTGTTTGTGTTGGTGTTATCATCAAATAAACATTCTGACCTTGCCCCTGGACTTCTTGTTTTTTCGAGGTCCATCAATGCAGTCTGTAGTCATGCCCTGGAAGTCTTCTTCTTCGTCACTGTCATCCTCATCGTCATCTTCACAGCCGCGGAGGAAAGGAATTTTATCCAGAACAGAACCGCCTATCCGTTCTTTAGAACTCTCTTTCCCAGCACGCCT
>JAZGTK010005468.1:0-22382 GCA_036877625.1 Ambastaia sidthimunki
AGACATTAGACGACAATAAAGGCTTAGACATGGGTGTGGTGGGGGGCTCTGTAGCACCTTCTTTTGACTAGAGTAATGGGGTTAGTTTTGCCTACAGTCACCAAACTTGATACATGTATTGTTCTCCTCAAGCCGGACAACTTTCAAAATTACGCTCATTAGTTCTATCCAACAGGAAGTCACTTCAGCCTTCACTAGTGCTTGGGCCCGTCATCGCTGCTTGTAACTATATTTAGGGTTGAAGTTAAACTCTGCAGGTCTGTGGACCTCATTGGAGACTTCTGGTTTAGGGGTTATACATTCAACTGATCAACAACAAGAAAGACTGTTATGAGTAATGTTATTAATGCATTAATGCAAATTAATTGCTGCACTCCTAGCTAGAACTCCTGCTAGCTAATAGTATTACAATATAGAAAGAATA
The DNA here is from genome assembly GCA_036877625.1 of Ambastaia sidthimunki. Lineage (NCBI taxonomy): Eukaryota > Metazoa > Chordata > Actinopteri > Cypriniformes > Botiidae > Ambastaia > Ambastaia sidthimunki. Next base: position 425 of record JAZGTK010005468.1, read on the forward strand.
TAAAGAGAACAAAGGCAAATACAAAATTGTCTTTGCAAATCTAGATGATCTAAGACATGTGATAACAATCTCAAAGAAAGGTGCCTAACAATGTTGTTTATTTAGTTTTGACTTTTATTACCTACCAATTTTGCATAGAGCACTTTGGGGTCCTCCACTTTGTGGTACTTCATCTTAGTCTTAAGCTGCTGGCGGTGTTGAAGAACAGCACTCTCCTTCCATGGACTGTCTTTGGTGGGCTTTCTTATGGGAGGAACCTCAGTTAAGCCAATGTCCAAAGGGTCCTGCATCTCACCTGATGGTAAGACACAGACAAACATTTTTAGAATTTAAAATTTGTGAAAGTTTTAAGTAATTATTTACTCTCATCAACTGGATCGTAAACAGCACAATACTAATACAAAGATTATTTTAATTTAATACCAGACATTGGTCAACAAATTCAAAAATATTTCAGTAGCCACACTACTTGTACACTGAATGCATGAGAGTTGGATCAGTTTTAAATATCAACTAAGGCATTAAAACAAAGCTATCTGCAATTTTGGCTAGCGTGAACTAAGAATGAGCAATATATTTTGCAGCATTTATTCATTTGTTAATGTTAGATAACGTATATGCAATTGTTCATTCAAAAATGTTTTAGTTAATGTTGAAATTACTGTTGACTAAAATGAATTAATGCTAAAGAATTGTTTATTGCTATTTCATGGTAACAAATGTAATTAACTAATGCTAACAAATGGAACCTTGTAACTGTAAAGTGTTACTATAATTTCTCTCCCTTTGTATAATGGAGTCATACAAACAAATGGCTGACGGCTGGAGCTGTTGTTCCACCAACAAGGCAGCCAGTCTTGCTTACAGAGGGCTGTCCACAGGAGGCATGTAGTTGGCAGGCATAAAGAAAAACCAAAGCACAAGGACAACAGGGCAGTGGAAAAAAGTTTGCTCTAAGATCCTAGTTTGAAACACTTTCCCTTGATTCTTCCCCAGCATTGACCACACAGTGTTTAGTAGCCATGAAAACAAAGGAAAATAACACTTTAGTGCTAAAGAATACTTTAAAATCAACACTACGTAAAGGGTATTAAAAATGTTAAACAGAAAGTTTCTAAAATGTATGAAGGACATACAATATAGTACTGTATAGTATAGTACTGTACACTATACCACAGCAGTCTGCAGGAGAGCACAGACACTTGGTGATATGTGTTCTCCTATAAAATCTGAGCAGTGTAATTTATTTACACTGTGGTACTTTGTGTCTCTATTTTATGTCTGCAGCACACAAAGAGGATATGGTCTTTAATTATTTACAAACCTGCGGTTGCTCTTGGATTGTATTTGAGGTCACTAGGGCTCCCACAAGCATATTATCATTTTTCTAACTTACAATTGTCATGTGTTCCAATAATTCTCATATTTGAGTTACAGAAATGTTACAATAATTACAGCATTTTACATAAATATCAGTGTGACATTTCTTTCAAACAAGGAATGTTTTGATATTAAAGCTTTGATTTTTGTTTATTTTCATGTCAGTTCAATAACCAAATTTTTAAAAACTGCTGTTGATCTTTCACATCTGTGTGGTATAAAATAATTTGTTTTTGTTCATATTTGGTTTCCGATTAAACTTGAGGGTCTAAACATGATACTGCGCTCAAGGATACCTGTGACTCATCTAGTGAGTCAACCCTGTTTAAAAAAAAACCCTTTCTTTACTGGTATTAATTTGGGCCTAATCATTAAACACAATCACCCTGCTAAAACAGTCAGAGCATACACTACAATAAATAGCAAGACTGAGCATACACTACAATAAATAGCAAGACTGAACAGCAGATAATAACTAAAACATTCTTAATTTCAGCTGCTTTCAGGTTGTCAGCACTTTTGAAGCTTTTCAAATCTCACTGCTTAACCTCAATGGTGCCCTTTAGGGGTGGGGTAATCTCTTTGAAGCTAGTATCCCAGCAGGTTCTGCATAAGTGGAATGAAATCAGGTGTGTGTGGAAGTCTGTGGAGCTTTTACACCCTAGGGGTAAAACATTCCTGCTTCCCTTGTGAAACTTCAGACACAGCCTGTCTTGGCATAAAAGAGGATAACCCCCACTATGCAAAGGGGCACCAGCCAGCACACTGCATCCCTTCTTATCTAAACACTGCAGGAAGAGGGGTGAGGGCACTACTCTACAGAGCCTCTGCATCTGGCTAACTTCGCAGGACGGATCAGGGCCTACCTTGACTCTGTTGGTGTCCTAGGCATGTTTCGAGAATGCAGCAAACAGCAATATGTAAGTGAAAGTGGCTTAAGTGTATTATAAAGAAAGGTAATGAACCAAACTTGCACTAAACTTAAGTCAAATTAAGAGGTTTAAAATAAAATCCTTAAAATTTTAAAGAAACATCAATGCCTGGCATAAACATTCATTGTGATTCTTACCTTTATATTGTACTTGTTTCCTAATCCTCATCTTGCATGCCAACTCTTAACACAAAATGTTAAACTCAAATGCAAGAGTAAGACTAAAGTGCCACCAAATACCAGGTCTCTGCATTACACTCAGCCTAGGTCAGTCTCTGTCTGTTAATGTTAATCAAACTACATTACTGACAGAAATAGTCACTCTTGAAGCCTTTCATACTTTTTTTTATATCTATAACCAAAAAGCCCTGTTTATTTGTTTATCTTTACTGTATTGTCTTTATTTGTTCTTTTGTTATTTGTTTTTTTTACTTGATGTTTTACTTTTTTACTTTATTTTACGAAATGAATATTGACTAATAAATTGACTCTACCACCCCTTGAGGTGAAAAGATATTCTGTGTTAAACTACAAAGTGTTTACAAGGCAAAGTGGTGTTTATGGATCCACTTTTTTGCCAACCTCATGTTTCTGTATGAGTATTTACTGCATGTAGTTCTCTGTTACCATTGTGAATAAAAAGACAGTATGTACATTGCATTTAGTATACCATACTTTGTTCATAACAATACCATACTTTTTTAACATTTCAGTACTGCTGATTGTGCTGCCAGCAATTTACTTTAAATTTACACAATTTTTTACAGCGATTAATATAATTCTGCCCCAATCTGCTATAATATATGACGTATGGTGTATTCATAGATGCGCTTCTGCATACCTTGGTTGAAACAAGTGGTTAAGTTAGTTGTTGATCTTCTATCAACTAGCTTTGCATTGTGTTACTTCCATGTAATTGGCTAACTAGATATTTGCATATATTGCTGTTGTTTGTCCACTATCACACTGTGTACTGCTGGAATTAAACTTTGGGATCAAATAAGTAACATGAATTTCAATTAAGCCCAAAAACTTTGTTATCTCTTTGTTATCTTTGTATTAGTCTTATTTTCATGAGTTTTGTGTTATGTCTTTTGTTGCATCATCTGACTACCACTTGTGTGTCTTTGTGTTTGCAAAGCTACAGCCTTTAAAATCTGTAACAGACATTTTAGATGCCCTCACAAGTTCCCCCACAAACCTTCAGTAGAAAGTGGAAGGAACTGTTTTAATTTTCAGAGACTTTCCAAGTCCTTTAGGAAATAAGGGCTGGGGGGGCAATCCACTTTGTGCATCCACAAAGAATGGCTATTCTTTGGAGTAAAATATTCCACATGGAGAGCCAATCACCATTGTTAAGCCAAACCAATGAATGAACAATTAACGTGATTCATTTTAAAAATCAGGAGACAGAGTGCTTTTATTAGGTTATTTCCATTACTTTAATATCTAACATGAGGATATAACAGCATGGATGCACAAAATACATGCGGGTTTGAATGGGTAAAAGAAGAACTTGCAGTCCTAAAAGGGATGCCAAGGTTGTTGCCATAAGATCATGCCAACAACCTTAATCACAACCACCTTATCTGGCATCATCCTGTGCAAACTCTTCGTTAAAAGCCTGGCATGGTAGTTTGCGCTGATGGTGCATGGGAACTACATGGTCCTTGTCTTAATAGAAAAGACAATAAACAAAGGTTCCCGCTCCCCATCGCTTTGGGAACAAAATATAATGTTTGTTCAACTGTCCCCTCGAAGGCCTATGGTTTCAGTGGAAATCATAAGTTTGAGATCTATTCGATTGGTTCAACACTAATTCAGCATTGTTCTGTGCTTTGCAAGGCTTTATTGGTTTTGTTCCCTTACCCAATGGAACAAATATGTAAGATAAAGAAAGAGGTCTAGATAGGTAAGATTAGTGGGTGGATTTGATAGATTTATAAATGATGTCTATGCCTCAAACCTTTCGTGAATTGGCACCTACAGTCTTAAACAGGGTGGGCACTGGAAGACAATAAAGGGTTATGACAAGCGTTAACACATATGGCCCTGTGTTGTGTTATAGAAGAATTGTAACCTATTACTAACCTAATAGGTCTGATAACATAAAAGCATCATTGTACTTGTCATTTGACCAAAACAAATATGTTGTGTTGAGCTGAGTGCCAGCAATGCTGTTCTTTCCTAACTATGTTGCTCGTACTAAGCACTGAACATGAACAAAGAATGTCCATGGCATAAACATCCATGGCATAAAAACAAGAGATCTTGATTAGCTGTGATCAGAGACACATGGATCTGATTTATAGCATGCAGACAAGTACAATATTGACTATTAAATGTTAAGTGACTAACAAAATAAATGTATTTTAACCATCAGCTAGGTCTTGGAGACAATTCTTGACCTTTATATTGCCCAATTTTCTTTTGTAATTGTACCATGATAATTCCTGTATAAAGGAACATAAAAAAACCCACCACATCTGCAAATTCCACTGAGGTTCTTAAATGTACGCCTATAACCCCCCACACCCCCACCCACTATGCGCACTTGCCTCAATAACATTTTTCACATTGTTTGTGTTATCTCCTAGCTGCTGCAGGGAGCTAGAAAGTTTATTCTGGATCCTGACACGGTAAGATTCTTGGCATCTGAGTTGCCGAGTCGCCCTGGAGTCACTCTTGCAGAAAGCGAGGGGATTAGTTTGCTCTATTTTGGTCCAACGGGTACCGCTACCTTACAACCCTGTAGGTATAACCCCTAAGCAGTCAGTTTATTTTAAAGCCTCTGCCAGGTGGTGATGGTTTTGCAAGACCAACTATTTTCAGACCACTGAACAATGGGAAGACAAATGGGGATAGGTAACCAACAATTTTTCTCTTGTTTTAAAATTTTATTGTACCCATCAGTCTACATGATAAAAATAGCTGTATGACAAAACACAGCCATTTATGTAAACTCTTTAACTTATTCTCTGTCTGAACACAGGCCTATAACTAGCCTTGTATCTCAGTGGACAAGGGTCCAAATCGATATATGAACAAAACAGGTGAAGAAATAGATAAGCACAATCTAAGTTTTGCAAAACCTACAATTTAAAAATTTTAAGGTTTTGTAACTGTAAAGATGTGTAGTCTGGACTTATGAGATACTGTTATAGGCCATAGGTTTTAACAGGGCTTTAAAATTTCTGTTCATATATCATGGTGTTTGTTTCAAATTCTTTAAACATGTTTTACATATCAGTTACCTACCTAGTTCCTCTTCTTTGTATTTCCTTGTTGTCCATTCAATATTTATTGATTCTGCAGTTTGCCTCAGCTGTAAGTGAATAACTGATGTCTGAATATAAAGACAACCGAAAACCAGGTCTTTTAGTATGTAATTGGAGAATATGAAGTAAAAGTAGCAAAAAGAACATATGGCTCGTTATAACCTTACAACCTAAACAACCAGGTATATGAGTTTTTTTTAACATGAGTGGCAACAGTATTGTAAATATTAAAAAATAAATCTGGTGGGATATAGAAACATTTTAAATGTAAGGTTGGGTCTGCTGGAGCACAAAGACACAAGGAGCATTGACAGATCACCTGCATGCATCACCCCTTAGACTGTTTAGTACAAATTTGTAATACTGCTTAATGCTGCAATACAGAATTTGTGTCTCCTTCTCAGTTTAAAACATAAAATTGCAAGTTACAGAGTTACTTGCAGAGTTTCTTTCTTAATGTGGATAAAAAGTTTAAATCCTAACAACTGGGTAAGGACAAGCTACAATCTCTCCACACACAGTAGCTAGGTCTTCTTCATTCTGTTGATGGACATGACGTAACCATGCAAATGAATGGTGTCAAGCTGAAATTTCCCACAAAATCAACCCAAACAGCTCAAATGATAAATCATTATCATAACATTGCCAGATAAAGTAAGGGGAGTTTTTAACACTCATGTTTAATGTATTAGTTCAATAACTGCTTTTAAATGTTTAACAAAAATGTTATGTATTGCAGCTTTAAGGGGATACTTCACCCAAAAAGAAAATGTTATCAATGTCTTTGTCATTGTTTTTTCCATAGAACACAAAAAGGAGGTTTTAAACTACTGTACTGGTTGCATTTTTCCATGCAATCACAGAAATGAGGACTGAGGCGATCAGTCCTAGACAAGCATGCCAAGCACTATTTTCCAAATTTTTATTCCATTAATACACTTGTTTGCTTTTCAAGCTAAATTCCATATTTTGCTTTATCCAAAAATCGGACATTAGTTCTTCAACAATTTTATATATTTATGGTCCCCACACAGTTGTATGGCTTAAAATACATGGACTACCCCATTACTTTGGATTATGTTTGTTATCCTTAAAAGTGCTTTTTTAAAATTGACCTCAGTCCCTATTTATTGTAAATAAATAGAAAAAACTGTCTAGAAGACCATCCACGGACTTTAAAATTTTTTGTTTGTGCTCCACCAAAGAAAGAAAGTCATACAGGTTTTTAATGTGTATTAATAGTGAGTAATTAATTTAATTTTTCTGAGTAAACAATCCCTATGCCACTTATGTTCAATAGTACTTTGAGTGTAATTGAGTGCATCTGTTACAGTTTTCTAAGTATAACTTATTTGTCATATATGAATGTAAGCCTGGCCCCCATCTTCTCTCTTATTTTCTTGCACACACATTTACTGCAAAAAAGGGCCAAAGTGCAAGGTCCATTCTGTTATCATTGTCATTTATTCACCAGTTTTTTCTCCCCAACTCATTTTTTCATCCTGTTTTTTCACGTAAAGACTGAACTACTATTTCAGATAAAAAAAACACTTTAGAGCAGACATCTTGAACTTGGTAGAAAATGTGCTTAATTAACAAGCTTAGAGATATGAGAGGTATAACAATTATGAGAGAACGAACGACTGCAATAGATGCTGTAGCGCTGCAAACAATCAATTTTATCTGGGAATTGATCCATGTGCTGCTGTATTGGCAATATCAATAAAACACATAAAAACTGGACTACTGATTAGAGCACATAAATTAAAGGTTGTTCCAATACATTTTTGTTTTCCACTCATAAAGGCTACTGGTTTTGCTGTGTATATTTATGCCTTCTGCTCATTTTACATGGCGGAATACGTTTTAGTATTGTTCATATGGAATGAAGCACCCATTAGACTAATTTCAGTATTTCACTGCAAAACAAATATACAAGCCCAAAGAAGCCCAAGAAAACAAATTTTCTTTTTAACAGCTAAAAGGAGCCATTAAAATTGGAGGAGAGAATTATGCATTTCGTAGATTTCTTACCCTTACAGTATGTTACTAACATATTATAAGTGGTCATCCATTAAATCACTCACCGCTGACTTCCCGTGGCTCAGTGCTTCCTGTGGGCTCGCTGTCCACTTTACGTCCACATCTCCCGAGCCCTTGAACCAGCTGCTCCAGTGGAAGATCCGATTCCGGCTTGGGATAACATCTTAGACCACTGGAGCATCTCGGTGTGTAAACGCCGCACAGCTCGCCCTCTTGGCGGGCGCACACCGGACAGCAGCCGCAGCCTGGCTCGCGCACTATCTCCGCGCACGTCTCTGTGAGCAACGGGCAAGCCGACTGGCGCTCCGCTGTGCAGCTCGGACAACGGAACACTATTTCTGAACGAGCGACGCCGGGAACAGTCACCAGTGCCAGCAGCAAGCTGCTACTAACGTAGAAAAGCATCGTGTACACGAATCCGCAAATCGGAGGACTAACTTATGCAGGTAGGCACAAATTGTACACGCAAACAGGTGAAGGCTAACTAGGAAGGCTTAACTCTCGCGGGCTCTTATCAATGCTCATATGCCGCTGACATCATAGACGATGACAGGCGCGCCGCAGCTTTGTCAAACAAAACTCAAAAGGGCTGCACTGCCAGCGCATTTGGTTTGCAGTATGTTAGGCCCTGTGCCTATTTTTATAACATACACAATTTTTTTTAAGTATGTGTTTTTATCCATATTTAGGTTATCATTTAGGAATGGTAACTTTGCACTTTATAGATTAACAGCCACGAGAAACCGTACGGGGTGCTTAATGTCAAAACGTCCACCATGGTATAATCATAGTAGCATTTGGCCTTTCTAATGCCTTATTGCTTTCAAGGGCGGTTTCGCAGTCCTTATAACAATAACACATGGAACAATATCAGCTGTTATCCACTCAAAATCAGTACACTAACGCTACACTAACAGTACATGAAAGCAAATAAAGCACTAGCACTGATTAACTATGTTTTGAACATACCTTGCAAGTACTACTACCTATTTTAAGTACTTACTATATGTCCCATGCTTCTACAATAGACTATTCTTTTCTAGAGACAATATTGAGGAACACCAACTTGTGCTAAACTCTATGAATACGTTTCTAGAGGACAAAGGTCACCACATGTGTAAACAAATGTACTGAGATAGATGAAGTTCTGCTAATGTAAACTGTCCAGTTTTGGTCCGTTTGCTGGGTCAATGGTAATGTAAATGTTAGCTTGTATGTTTAGGTTAAAGTTATGCAGATACAAATTTGTAGTAGTAAAATCATCTATATTAAAAAACATGCTGCTTCCAAACTCACCAAGATTAAACGTTTTGGAGTTTATGCAAAAAAGCCCCCATACCCTTTTACTAAAAATAACAGTAGGCACAGTAACTAGGTGTGCTTTTTTTGCTTTAATATGTCTCCAGTGCCCTGGAAAAACTACAAACGCCCCTGATTGAAACTTTCCATTTCATAAACCAGTTTAAATTGTATTTGGAGCAAGAAAGTCATGCTTAACTCAGACAGACCTTTAGAAAATTCCTGAACTAAGCCAAACCAGCAGGACCTGGAATAAAATAGGTAAACTGAAATTTAACTCAGTAATATTACATTAAGTTTAATACATTAATCACAGTTTTCCACTCAGAGAGGAATCCAGTTGTCAAGTCAGTTGCATTTGTTTAGCTCTTTACAAAAGTGCTAAACAAACTTTACAGCCATACAGAAAATAGTACTTTAATGGCCACAGTGAACATGCCAAAAGGACTGTGGCAAACACTCCATGTGTGTAAGTGAAGAGTGAGAAAAAACAAACTCAGCTGAAGAAGTCCGTCCCCGTCTGGCAAGCATGTATATGTATACTAAAAATGTATACATTTTGCACCTTCATATTTTGCACTTGTAAAAGCTCTGCAGGTGACAGCTCAGCCGCCAAAACTTCCTGTGATCCACACAAGAACAGGTTCTAAGGGATCTAAAATGTTCTTCTTATCCTATTGACTTTCAGGTTAGGTAAACCCGACTGATTTTTCTGAAAATATTCTTTTGTTATTTTCAGCCTGGTTTCTTATTCTTTAAGCTACTGAATGGCAAACGTTATAACTGTTAATTCTAAGACTATTGTCACATTTTCTTGATTCTACTCTAACGATCCTGTACAGTCTGCTGGTTGTTTGTTTTGGTTTGCCTGTGTGTGCACTCATGTTAGTTCACAAAATACCCAATTGAGTTTTTTGCTGTTAACTAAAATGGACAGATTTTCTTTAAATAATGTTTTTTTGCTGGCAAATAGAACTGACAGATTTTTTTACATAATAAAAAATATAGTTTTATATGAACTGAGTGAAACAGTTTCCCCAATGCCCTTTGTTAACACAGGAGGGCGTGCTTAGTTAAATTTTTATTTGTTTGGCTTCTTAGGGCAGCCGTATCTGTATTTTAAGAAACAAGATCACACGACCATCGTCAAACCGTCAATAAATGTGAAAGGTAGGTATAATATGTGCTAATGCAGTGATCCGCAGTTTGACAACTATCAGCACAAAAGACAAGAGTAAAGCATACCTACACTAGATGATAAAGCACCAAGCAAACACAGAATGTTTCCCTAACGATCCCATATAGTCCGAGAACGTTCCCTGTAGATTATTTTGTAACCGTACGTTCCCAGAACATTGCAGGAATGTTTTTGTAACAACCAAATGAGAACCTATACATTCTATATTTGTTCCCTTTACGGTATTATACCATGTTTCATCGGTAAAAATATTAAACTAGGGTTAGGGAAAAAATAATTCAACAATCATAAATCCATGTGTTTGAATTCCCTGATATGTGCACGCTCTTCTCGTCTGTTCCACTCATCAGCATGCGCTTTCTTCTTAGTCATTTTAAAATGAACGGCAATTTTGTTTTACCTGTCTGACTTACATTATCGATTTTTTTTTCTCTTTTTGTTACGTAATAACTCGCAGGTCTGGGAGTAAATGTATATGTTAGATTTTAATTCTAACACTCTGTGTTCGTACTTTGCCTGAAGGATTCAGTGAGAGATTCTCTGCAGAGCTCTGGGAGTGAGACACACAGACACAAGTGTAGTATGAACTTAGTTTATAGTTTATTTCCTCACACAAGCAGTTCTTATAGTTCACACAGGATGTATCTGTGCTCGTCTTTATCCAATCATATAACAAGATTCCATTATCATCACCTTATTAGGTAGAAATGTTAGTTCAACAGCAATGACTTTACCCCTGACCCTTACTACAGTAAGGGTGGTACCTTACTGTAAGTTCATTAGTATGAGGAACTAAATAATCTAACAGTTGGTAAGTCATTTATGACTTACCAATTAGTTCAGTACTAATGATGATAACAGTCAAAAATGAATTCATAAATGATTAGTAATGGTTAATAGTAATAGTCAAAATGAATATTAAATCAAAGCATAATTAGACTTCTTAATAATATTTAGTCATGGCAATATCCCATCAGTTTTTTTAGTTGTACATCCCAGTTGTACATCCCAAGATTTCCAACACGATAGCCTTTCATAAGCACACTCATTGATGATTTAAACTCACGTTAAACCATGGCCATAATACAAGGCCATAAGCAAAGCAACATCAAAACACTCATAATCATGAAACCCACAAAAATCAGCCAATGTTCGATTTTACTGAACAGGCTGAATAAACTGGATAAAATCCCACTTGTCGTCATTCTTTTCTCGACTGCCCAGTGTAGCGATAGTTCTGGTGATGTTCTGGATTCCTTGATCAATCAGGTGTCCGTCTGCTTCATTATCTGGAACATAAGTACAACAAACATCTCCAACCATGGCACACACACCAACTTGTGAGGCTGTTAATTGATCTAACTCCAATCTGTTTTGCAATATCATGAGTCTTAAACCTCTTATCTCAGATTTTATTCACTTATATAACTCTGTGGTATCATTCATGAATTATTCATGAATCAACTCATATCTGGTCACTTTTACTTCAATTTGGAGCCCTGTGACCCCTATGGAAGGAATTATTGCCTCCCAAAACTTTTCCCATTTGGTCCATAGCCTATGTTCTTTGGGTACTGGGTCATCTCGGAAGAGGGAAGCTATGTCTTTTCTCCCTATCAGGTCTGTTTTAACTCGAAAAGAAGGCTGCACACAAATTCACTACAGTGAAATGTGAGTGATTGTGTGGTATTGAATTGAGAATGGTCGGTATGTCAGGCACTATTGGTGCCAGAGGGATGATCAGCAAATGTATCACTCTTAGATCTTGCGTTAAACACCAGCTTTTACCATCAGCTTTTCACACTGGATTAATTGGCGTGTTATAGGGTGAGGGAGTGGGGACAATCACCCCTTGTTTCAAGAAGTTGTCAAGGATTGGTTGAATTCTTTCTGTCTTCTCGGGTGACACAGGATACTGTTTCATATACACCAGTTTGCATGTCTTTAATTTAGCTTTGTATAGTGGCACATCAACAAGGCCAGATTCATCTTCATATTGTGACCACAAAGCAGGATTGATTTCAGGAATTTGTTTTTTTATTTTCTGTTCGCCATCAGTATTCATGAAATGTGGCAATAAATCAACAGTTGTGTCCCGAACAGCTAAGAGCAAAGAAAAATGTACAGAGCTGTCTAAAAATACAATTTTAATGGCATATAGATGCAATCAATGTCAGTCCTGGAGACCCCAACAGAGCGCATAATACGGTTAGTAATTGGCCCTTTATAAAATTTGGAAGAAATGTATGAGTATGTAGCTACTGTGTCAATTAAAAATGTGTACTCCATCTTATTGACCTGAAAAACTACCACGGGCAATTCATCAGGATGGTTATCAAAAGAAAAACAGCTCATTGACTGTAGTGCTAGACTGACATCGCTCTGTCATGGAAGGATCCATATTCGGCTTGTATTTTTACTCACACTAATTAGGAGTAATTACATCTTTTGTGGCATTGCATGAGCATGGATATTAGGCAATGCTCAAGGTAAAAGTGCTATCTCTCTCCATCTCTGGTACTAACGGCTGTTCTATGGCTGCTTTGGTGGCAACTGAGAGACACCTGTGGCTCAACCTATCTGCCATTCAGGAGAAGTATAAGGCTTTTCTGCAGAGACCTAAGGGGCTGGGCGGCACATGCAGGCCTCATAGTCCAAGAAGTAGATCGGTCTCAGCACTGTGCTTTTCTCAAAGGCTGTGGAAACTTCTGCCCAGTTTATCTCCATGGCTGTTGAGTGCAATAGAGAGAAAGTACAGAATTTAGTTTGCCTCCTGTCCTCTTCGCTTTAATGGCATCTTGCAGACTGCAGTATTAGGAGAGCAGCATCTAGTAATGGCCAAAGTGCTTGAGAATCTCTTAGAGAAAGGGGCTATAGAACACAGTCCCCCTCACATGAGAGATCTGGACTTTTACAGATTATATTTTATATTTCTCAAGAAGGACGGAGGGCTGTGTCCAGTTTTGAATCTGCATCACTTAAATTAGTCTCCAAGAAGATACGATTCAAGATTTTAATACTCAAGCAGATTGTGGGTCAAATTCAGTCAGAGGACTGGTTTGTCAAAATAGATCTAAAGGATGCAAACTTTCACATCGAGATATTGCCAGAACAAAGAAAGTTTCTCAGGTTTACTTTTGGGGGCAAAGCTTACCAGTATCGAGTGTGTCCTTTTGGCCTAGCCCTATCACCTTAAAGTGTGTGGATGCAGCTCTGGCTCCCCCTACATAGACAACTGGCTAGTCATGACCAGTACTCAAAAATTAGCTACACGACATAGAAATGTTGTGTTAGCTCATATGAGATGCAAATGAGAAGAGCATGCTTTCTCCAGTTCAGAGAACTACTTTTCAGGGAGTAATTTGGGACTCCACTATGATGGAGTCTTCTACATGTGTGTGGGAGACAATTGTCTCTTACATGTGTGGAGTCAATTATCTCCACACAATTGTCAATTGTCTCCTAAAATTGTTTCCTACATGTATGGAATCAATCCTTGCCGCTGTGAGCAGCGTTTGGCTAGGCTAGCACCTAACAGTCTTCCAGATTCAGGGGCAAAGAGGCAGCAGCGGCCGTAGTGATTCTGTTGGGCCTACTGCATATAAGACCATTTCAGATCTTTTTCCCAAAAACCACCCAATAAGGTGGTTTTACGCTGTACAGACATTACTACAGTGGTCTTTTACATAAATTACGAGGGAGGACTGCGGTTACGTCTCCTGTTCAGGCTAACACAGCAGATCCTTTTTGGGCAGAGACTAGGCTGTTCTTTGTCAAAGCGATACCTTCTTCTGCGGACGCCCTCAGGGGCGGACGTGTTTTTCTCTCCTCTCCTTCCCCGTGACCTTGCCTGCTTTGCTTCTTTAGTCTCGTCTAGTGTCTACTGTCTCCAATTGAGAGACTCTCTCTGCCCTGGACTGCTTTTCAACTAAAACCATGGATTTGATCAACTGGTCTCTCAATGCAATTGACACCATCTTCTCAAAGAGAAGCGTGGGTTCGGGGGAACCTGATTGTCCTGCCGGAACGTTCGCAGCGGGGTATAAGATGGACGCGTGGGAGAGGTGGCGTGTCAAGTGCTTGGCGGCTCTTTCCGTGGAGGACATTGAAGACATCTACCTTTTCGGAACCATGATTACAGGTCTATTGCTGATTGGATTAGGCATTGGCCTGGTGTATCGAGAAACCAAGAAAACGAGGGCAGCTGTTCATAGCCCCACAAAGCTGCCTGGCATGATTGATGCGGTGGGCAGAGCTGTCGGGACTCAGACTGGGGTTGCAAACTGCGTTATGGATAACATCATGACGAAGCTCGAGGCTTTGCATAGGAAAATGGATCGATTTAGAGACCAGAATGGACAAAGATTCATTTCACTACTTGTTGTACTTGTATAACTAGTATGTGACAAATAAAGAATCTTGAATCTTGAAATGTACATTTCAGGGCATGAAAATCTCGGAGCAGATATCCTGTCGAGGCAGGGGCTCGGGGAATAGGCCCGGGGAATAGAGGCTCCATCCATGAGTCAATTTGGCAGAGGTATGGCAAAGCGGAAGTGGACCTTTTTTCCCTCCAAGGAGTCGACCCAACTCGATTTTGGTTCTCAGACCTAATAAATCTCCTGAACAGAGTCTCTTTTGGAAGCTTCAGCTCCGGAGGGATCTTCTGTCTCAGGCTCGGGAGACTTTGTCCAAAATTGCAGGGTTATGTGGCTGCTGTTTCTGCTATCCATGAACCAGTTGTTGGAGCCTCTATTGGGAGGCATTCTTTGGTGTCTCGTTTTTTGCATGCTGCCAGATGGCTGAGGCCTTTCTGTCGCATGCAGGTCCCCTTTTGGGACCATACTTTAGTTTTAAGGGGTTTATCTTTGGTTCTATTTGAGCCTTTAGAGTCAGCCTTAGATAAGTTTTTGTCTCTTAAGGTGGCTCTATTATTAGCTCTTACATTACTTAAAAGGGCAGGGATTTACAGGCTCTTTCTGTAGACCCTGCCTGTTTGGATTTCACCCCTGGTTTCATTAAAGTGATTTTGAACCCTTGACTGCACTATATCCTCATAGTGCCTGCTACTGTTGGATACTCGCTAGTGCTTCAAGCCTTCTGTCCTCCGCCGTATGAGTTGGTGGAGCAGGAAAGGCTTCACCTATTATGTTTGTGCTGCAGCAGGCTGTTCTTTTCTGCACACATTTATTAGATTTTACAGTTTAGACTTGAATTCAAGTCAAGCCATGACGCAGCATCAACGTCACATGACCTATGATGTGATTGGTCACTTTTGCTGAAAACCCACCTAGGAAAACACATCTTAGAAAGCTTTTGGCAGAACCGCTGTGGTCTTACATCCTGAAAAATATCTGACACATCACAGGAACCTAGTTACAACTGGACAGATTGCCACTGTTGGGAGTATTTACCTGTCCATTCCTGTGTAAATTTAGAGGATGGTCATGTTTCACCACATACAGTGACAAAACAGGATTATGTTTTTAAAAAGGGTGGAACAAAGGGTGAATATGATACAACAGGGGCGAAACAAAACATTGACCTGAATTTAAGAAAAAGTTAATCAGAAAAAAATCTGTAGGGAGAATTGCCTGATGTAGACAGTGAAACTGAGATTGTTTAGTATTTATTTTACAGCAAACGATTTTTTGAATCAATGGTTATGTTTAAATTCTGATTATCATTACACCTGCACATTCAGAATTTAGAGTAAACAGATAAAGATTGTATCAAGAAAAGACAAAATGCCTTAAATTTGTAAAGTCTTTATTTAGATAGTCATTTAGTCACATAGTCATTTAATTATAATGAAGTATTTAATTAGGTAGGCAGTACAGTCAATACTGAGAATGTCAATGCTGCAGGACATAATGTAATAAGTAATATTAATTAAAGCCAATAATTTGTCCAAATTCTACTACAGCTTTTTTTTTTTTGTGCAGACATCGCAGGGGAGTTGGCCCCAGAGTCTGATAGTCTGACTGAAAGGCATCTCTACCATTCGGCTAAACCCACAGCACCACCTCTGGTATGCAGTGCCAATAAGTAAGCATTTGTTGTAAATTTCAGCTGTCTCTCCTTTCCAAGGCCCAACAATAACAGACATCTGGATTCTTGGATAAAATATGTGGGAACATAAAAAAACCTGATAGGTTAAAACATTGAACACTTATTTGTAATTTGTTACACTATAATTTTGTTTACTATTTACTACTTGTACTTTTTTGTACAGTTTTACTAATTTACTAATTAAAGCAATAAAAACTCCAAAAACTTCCACTACACAGAGACACAAGCGTGTAATTCTTACATTGCCTCATTTTATGTACAGTATTTTTTTAAGCACAAGAATGAAAAACTGCAAATGCAATCTCTAACGTATAAGATACAGTTCACAGAAATCTCTTATGGCCCCATGTGCATCTCTGGCAATCCCATATGTTGTCATGGCATCTGTAATGGCAGCAGATGAGGTTAGTGTCTTTTACTCTTCATAGACCACTTTTCCCAACGTAGGCCAAAATAAAGCAAAAAAGTGTCCCCAGATGTACACTGAATGCTATCATGTGCACACCCAAAAAGTATTGCTGCCTATACATTCAGGAAAACCTTCCCCCAATTTCTCTGTAAAATTCAAAGTTTCATCATTTCAGAATTTTAGTTACATTTAGGCATTTAGTAGACGCTTTTGTCCAAAGCGACTTACATTGTGAGTTCTCAATTTAAAATCCATCTCTTGGTTGTCTTTTGATTCCTTTTAGTGCTGTGTTCCACAACCCATCCCTGTTTGTTTAATGTTTCCTTTGCATAAGAGTTTATGTTATCTTAAGACGAAGATGTGCAAGCTTTCACCTATTTCAAGATGGAGCCACACAGTGACTACAGAATGTAGGTAACATAGGTAACGTGCCTATGACTAGAAATAGCTCTAGATTGGAGAAGTACAGCATGTTTTGCAAGATTCCCTGAATTAATCAGTCCTGATTAACAATATTAAACAAAAAGTGTGGAAAGGCTTTGATATTCATCTTGAGGAAATTAATGTTAAGATTTTATTTACATTCTATTAAGTTACATTAAGCTCATATTAAGATCTAATTAGATGATCAAGTTCTTCAGTGATTCATACAAGGTTTCCATAGATCATTGTGGGAAATGGTGCTGCCGACATTTAGTCGGCATTTAGTTATCATTGGACCAAAACTCAGAGGTCTTTTCGGAAAAAGGATTAATAGAAAACAGATTTATCTGATTTGTCCTGAGTATCCAACTGTGAACGGCTGATTCAACTTTCAAGACCCAACTTTCAGCGCCCTGCTGGCATCTTCACTTGTCCCTATGAACTCTCCCTGTCAAAAGGGCTCACAGCAGGCTAGCCTTGTGCTGTGATAAACATTCAGGTGGTGAGATCAAACCCAGCCAACAACCTCACCATGATCTTTAAAAAACCGGAACATCCTGAAACATAATTTATGCCTTATCTTTTCTTGCATATTGTTTTGTTTGTTTTCAGTTTTTAAAAGAAGTCCTGTGTCTTGCCTCAATGATAACAGTTTCGTCACACCCATCATCATGAAGTGCTGAGGTGCTATGAGAGGCTTGTCATGAAGCACATCTAGATCCCACTGCCCCCTTCACTGGCCCTCACCCATTTAGACAAATAAATGCACAAATGTACAAATGCTGTACAAATCATAGACTTCAATTCAGCATTCAACACAATTACTCCTCGCCATCTGACTGGAAAGCTGTGCCTGCTGGGCCTGAGCACCCCCCCTCTGCAACTGGATCCTGGACTTCCTGACAGAGAGACCTCAGACAGTCCAGATGAGAAACATCTCCAGCACCACTATATTGAACACAGGGGCCCCTCAGTCCATTGCTGTTTACAGTGCTGACTCATGACAATAATGACACAACCATGGTGGATCTCATCATCAAAGGCGACAAGTTAGCATACAGAGTGGGGTTGCCTCAGTTTATAGCTAGTGCAAAGTCAAAAACCTGTCCCTCAACATGGATACAATGAAAGGATGGTTGTTGACTTCAGGAGAGCCTGTGGAAATGAACGTTGTTGTTTCCCCTGTGGTGATTGTTAAGAACATCAAAAAACCTTGATGTTTACCTGATACTTTACCTGGTCTTTTAACACCAGCTCCATAGCAAAGAAAGCCCAGAAGCGTCTCTGCTTTTTGTGAAGGGTAAGGAAAGCCCATCTCCCACCCCCATCCTCACCACATTTTACAGAGGGATTATTGGAGGCATTCTGACAAGCTGCATCTTTGTCTGGTTTGAGAATTGCAAGTCCCACCTTTTCAGACATTTACACCACACATTGCATCCACAAAGCCAACAGCATTGTGAACAACCTCACACACCCTTCACATAAACTCTACACCCTTCTACCAAATGGCAGAAGATACAAAAGTATTTGGTGCCTCACGGCCAAACTGCACAAACACACCACTACGAAACTCTTGTTCTGAAAGGACCTGAAAAGGTCAGCGCCCACTAGCGATCAAGAGATATGACATATAGCATACGAAAAATTTAACATATTGTCATTTAACTTACATGATTAGATGTTGGCTCAGCCGAGTCCTGCAATACCAAATTTGCCATATTCTACTTCCATATAAACCTTCTGTAATACAAAAATTGAACTCCTCCTAACTTAACTCCTCCTTCAAAATGGGTCAGATTTGTATTTTAAAAGCTTTGATTGATCACACGATTCTTGTATAGCTACTGTATGAATGAATTCTAAGGAGCGCATATCAATAGGACTGCAGGCTGTATCTTCACAAAACTTTAGTGTATTGACACAAAACGTGGTACGCGTCATCACTAGTGCATCTTGTTCACCTCAAATTTGGTGACAGAGCCACCTACTGGTCAAAAGTTATAAGCAACTAGGTGTGGGTTAAAGCTTAGAGTGTGGTGGGGGGCTCTGTTATGCCCAATTTTTGCATTTTCTGACAATTCTAGGCTTTACATTTTTTTAATTTTCCTCCTAGAAGATTTATGGGATTGTCACCAATTTCTGCAAATATTATACGAAGACATTGAAAATATTAAATTGCGAAGGGATTTTTAATATCTCAGGCTTATTGTCATGGCGAGGCAATAATATTATGGCAAAATAATAATAGGAAGTTTCTTATATCTTAAGTTAAGAAGTTAAGAAAACTTTGTTAATTCTGAATGTGATAGTTCTCATATGACATGCAGGTGGCTTTATTTGACTCAGTCAGTGGGCTTTAGGTATTGCCCTGGCCCACCCTAGCAACCTCATAACATCACAAATAAGCCATATTTTAGTATAACTATTGTGCTAAATTGCGTTAGTATTATGCTAATTTATGCTAACATCATGTTAAAACGTGTCAATATCAAGCTAAAATGTGCTAGCATTATGGTTATTAATGCTAACACATGCTAGCATCATGGTAATTAATGATAGATGTTAAAACATGTTAGGATCATGTTAAAATATGCTAGTATCATGGTAAAACGTAGTAGCATCATGTTAAAATGTACTTGCATCATGCTATTTAATGTAAAATGTGTTAGCTTCATGTATAAATATTTTATCATCATGCTAAAACATCCTAAAATCATATTATGTTAAAATGTTAACAATATACTACAGTATGTTAAATTTGTTGCCATTGTGTTAGAGAATGTCAGATATAAATTATTTCAAACCATTATATACTTTTTAGGCTGGCTTTGTCAAGTCAACAAAGTTTGTCCTGTATCTAGTTATTATGTAAATTGAATTAAAACGGTCACAGTTCAGTGGATCAGAAATCATTGGAAACCAATGTTTGGGGTTGGTTTCCAGTGGTTACTGGAAACCGGAAAACTGGTTACTGTTTTCCTTTTTGGCTTTGGACTTCAAACATTTATAAACATACTTTATACATAACTATGCAGGCCCAAGCTGTTGATTTATTTAAGTCCCTGTGGGTGGTACGAATGTGAGAATTGGGGTGTAGTTGTGTTTTGGGTCAAAAATCTTTAATTTCTTTCAGAAATGATTCATCCAGGTCACAGGATAATTACAGGTTTATTAGGGTGTTGGGGTTGTGCCATGTTAGTTAAGACATGTCACTGACCTAAAATGCTATTCCTCTTCTTAATACTTAATACTTCTTAATACTTTGTTCAAAGTTTACAAACTGCAAATGGACATAAACATGGACTGTATTACGTTTTGTTTACTACATATGTTTGTGTGTTCCGATTTGTTGTATAAGAAAATGTACAGTGTTATTGTTAAAAGTGTATTCCAAAACTTAAAGCTAAAAAGGAATGAGTTACAATTTTTAAGCCTAATGGTCAAGTGAAAAGAAACCTCAAATACTAAACTCCACTGGGTTAGTTGTCAAACAAAAGACAATTTACAGGAGTTAAAAGTTAGAACTTGGCCTTGTGTAACTTACTGCTCCAAGACACAACTTTGAAGATATAAATGCAGACTTTGTTAAACCAAACCTGAGGTCATAATCTTAAAAAAAACAAGTAATCAGTCCAAGCATGAACCAAGATCCAAGGGCAAAACAAACACAGGCAATGGTCAAAAACAGAATGAAACATGGACACAGAAAAAATGCTTAGAATTGCAGTATTACACAAACAAGACTACTGAATGAATGAGCAGCCCAGGTATAAATAGAGACAGAGACACAGGTAAAGATAATTAAGATAAATCACACACAAAGTTTTCTGGGAAATGGAGTTTGAAGTAAATACGAGGCAAAAGAAGTGCTCTCTGGTGAAGCATGGGGCACTGGCAGCATGCTGGTGTAATATAATCATCCCCTTGAGAGAAAATCAAAAAAATAAGGAGAGAGGAGAAGTGGAGGCCGGCAGGGTAGGAGCTCAAGACCTGGGCGAACACAGGGATCACAGGACCGGCCATCCTGGACATGGCATGAAGCACAGAAAGCTCAGGGATGGCCCTGTTGGCTGTGGAAGAAAACACAAAGCTCAGAGACAACCTCTAATGTCACATCAGGGTAAACAGAGAACAACCTCTGTGGTTGCTTTAGAGCAGAAAACTTCAAAGCAGAAAACTCTGAAAACTTTATGCAGACTTTCTGCATATCCATGGTCATAATCCATGGTCATAATCCAAAAAAACACATAGCCCAAACACAGGTACTCAGTCAAAGCATTAAACAAGGTCCAAGGGCAAAACAAACAGAGTAATCCAAAAAGTCATGGACACAGAGAGACCACTCAGAACTACAATGTTACACAAACAACATTTCACACTGAATGAATGAGTGGACAGAGACAAAGAGCATGAACATGATTAGGATATCACACACAAAGGGTTCTGGGAAATAGAGTCCAGAGTAAATAACAGAAGAGGCAGAAGGCCAGAACTGGCAGGATGGCACACTATGTCTCCCCTAAACTGTATGTAAACACACACACACACACACACATTGTCACAACCCGCTCTGTCATGTTTTGTGTTTTGTCCTGTTTGACCTCTGGGGGTCGGGGTTGTCTGTTTTGGTTTTGTTTTGGCGGAGCACATGGCTTTGTTTTGTCAGCTAGCCATGTGCTCCGGTGTCGTTGTCAACCCCGCCCCCTTGTTAGCTCCTTGTTTCTTTTATTTCCCGCACCTGTTATTTATTATGTTATGTATTTGTCTTTGTTATTTAAGCCGCGCTGATCTTCGGATCAACGCGGCGTCATTCTTGCACGTTTCCTGTCTGCCGAGTTTCCTGTCGAGTCCCTCCAGTTGTGAGATTTTTCTGTCTAGTCTGTCTTCCAGTCGTTTTCATTTATTTATTATTTAGTCTGGAT
>JAZGTK010005469.1:0-22380 GCA_036877625.1 Ambastaia sidthimunki
AATGAATAAATGTAAATGTATAAGACAAGTAACAATAATAATTTATTGGTTAACTCCCTTGATGTGTACACACTGTGGTTCTGTGCTATCACAACAGTGCTGTTTGTTACAGCACCCTGAACAGCCCAACATAGGAACATTGGCCCTAATCAATGGCGTAAGCTTGGGCTAGACAATCTGTTTTTTGTTTTTTTTTGACTAATGGAAGTCAAATGGAGAGCCTAAAATGTGTTTGAAAAAATTGCTATTTTTGCAATTTAATTTGATGACAATAGCAGCACAGAAATAACACACGTAGAGTTTGCGTAATAAACAATTCTCATCTTGCTGTACACAACTGACCAAGTTGTGAGAATCTGGGTTCAGCCTGAACATCTCCCAGTCAAAAGACCTCCTCAAAAACAACTGTGTGACTTCAAACAGGGAGCAATCCTGCAAACTGGCATTCAGGTCTGGCTCCATTTGTGTGGAACACTCATTTTTCACAGCCCAATCAATTTCCAAATCAAGTGTTGCCCTAATTTCTTTCTCATTGAATATTCTGTTTCAATCATAAATATGTCACATTCCAAAATACAATGGGTTGCAAATGCTGCTTCAAGTGCAGTGAAGCTCACTGACACACTATCATGTTCTGTAACCGATGGTTGATCATTTTTGACAGCATGTCCAAAGCAGAAGCCATACCAGTTCACTTATCATTACCATCAAAAGACAAATAATAAAGAAAAACTGTGAGCTAGTCTAAAATAATTTCATCACCAAATTCGTTATGACGGTATGTCAATGTATGCAGTACAATGTACAAAAGTTGCTATGGTATTTAATTCTTACTCTTGGGTGTGCTTTTAAAGAGTAGTTTTTGTTCAACTTGATAAACACCCTCTTTTACTGTACTTACTCTAGAGCAGGTCATAGACTGTGACATTACAATAGGAGTTCACTGGGTGATATTATATAGAGCCTTTGGCACTGAAACATACTGATTTAGCCACTCCTTCATGTTCTTTTATGAATCTGTCAATAAATGAATCATACATGCTTAAAGCTATTCATTTACTGTTTGAATAAAAACTGACTTTCTTTTCTTCTCTTTTTCTCACCCGCTCTCTCACACTTGTAAACTCACAGATGTAGATGATAACAGCTTTGCATGCTCACACTCGGTGTGATGTCTAGATGTGTGCATGAAAGCATTCTTCTGGACCTGTTGTCTGAAGTGATGGCATGTGTTCCAGGCTCTCTTTGCATTGCTGTCCATCAGCAGAGAGAAAGAGACACATCACCAGAGATAACTAATCCCACTGATGCACTGAGAAGTACCAGCCCATCCCCTAAACTACACCCCCATTTTGCCCAGAGCCACCCTGCAAGCTGTGTTAACTGGCATGGCAGCCTTTGATGTTGCACAGATCTCAATTCACAAACGATAAACAGTGGAGATAAATACAGATTTTCCTCCCGAAGGAACAGTGGTGTAGAAGTGCATTAAACATGCCGTGCATTAATGTGTCGCTACACAACACGCATGCACATATGAACGCACACCATCACACACGACCTCCTTTATACAGACAAATCAAAAGACAACATTTCACAAGACAACACTTTATAACTTAATATTATTCTCAAAATACTGTATATAAATTTTATTGCAAAGTTTCTTTACATTTTTTACAATTCACATTTTGAGGGGGAGTGACTAACATTGATGGAAAGTGTGTAAAAAATATGGCATTAGATTAATGCACATTTAAATTATTTTTATATAACCAAAGGTCTATAAAGGATGTTTAAAATTAAAAATGAATGAAAAGACATAAGGAATCAAGTATCATATAATACCTTCCTGATTTTCACCCCTACATTGCACCTAGACAGCATTTTGGGGCATTAATAAAATGCTTGAACATTCAAATCAAGGCTATTTCCAGATAAGTATTTTGGTATCTCCTCTGTTGACATAAAGCCTCCATTCTGAGATGACAAGAAATATTTTCTGTGGCTAACCATGTTTGAAGACTAATATAATCTGTGGTCAAACACAACAAAAAATCCAGTCATCATGGCAGACACCCAATGCCTACCTCTGTCTGACCTGTGAGATACCTTTGCTTTTTTACTGGAAAACTTGTAAACTAGAATGGCTTACAATAAATATTTGATATTATGCTCTTCCCTATGACTTCAATCTTTTCAGTCCCACTTTTCTACAATACTCCATTATGTAAAAGGTTTATGCAATCCAGGCAGCAAAGATGCCAATGACTCATAAACTGGGAAGGTTGTGAACCGATGAGATTTTTTATAGAAAGATTGAAGCTTGATAATCTCTAAGCAGATAAACACAGACAGCATCGCAAATAAAAAAAGACATCCAATGAAATAAATTAGGCAGCACCAACAGAGTTTGTCATTTCCTTGAAATTTGAAACAAAAAGCTTTTGGGAATACAAAAAAAAAAATCACCTTGTGTGACAGGAACCCATAAGCTGTATCTCTCTCTTTGTCTGGGGCCCTTAAAGAAAAATGCAATTGCACAGTATCCTACAATTTCAAGAGACTGTCACGAAAATACCCTTCATCTATTTGGC
Organism: Ambastaia sidthimunki; assembly: GCA_036877625.1. Taxonomy (NCBI): domain Eukaryota; kingdom Metazoa; phylum Chordata; class Actinopteri; order Cypriniformes; family Botiidae; genus Ambastaia; species Ambastaia sidthimunki. The sequence continues at coordinate 2,595 of JAZGTK010005469.1, forward strand.
AAGCCAAACTATTCTTTAAGTTTCATCATGAACTGAGCTGAAATGGTAGAATCCACTTTGCGGAGAGTTCAAACTACAGACTTTTTTTGCAGCAAAAGACCACCTGCTAAGACACGGTTCGAGAAAACAGGCATCATCCATGAGAGCACAGAATGTCACTGTAGCATCTATGCTCCATAAAGAACTGGAACAAGACTGCCGTGACTTTCTTCCTTCGCTCTGCAAGAAAGCAATTTTAAAATATAGATATGCTCTTACATAAACGTCTGCTTGCAACTGCATTGGTGTTTATGCAATGCACCATCCAATGGAGGCACTTCTTTAGAAAACGCTGCTCTTTAACTAATGGACTCTAAATGCAGTCTCTCTTAACGCTACACAATAAACTAATGTTTGAAGTGCACAGATATCCTTTGTCTGCATTTGTGTGGATTTTGGTTAGCGAGAATTCTTCAGTCCGTGTAGCATAACAAATAATGAATTCTTTAGGTAAGGCAAATCAATCGGTTGCCCCGTTTAAACATATAATTAGTTCTCGAATATGCAGAGAAACAGACTGTAAACATTGGTTTAGAAAAGAGATACTGCTGTACCTGGCTGACAATCTAATTCATCAGGATTTACATACTGCTCACTTCATGTGCTACTTCAAGTCCACACACAAGCACTGGAGCTGTGACATAACACAAGTGCACACATTGAGCCTTGATGCTCACATGGGAAATGCAGGTTTAAACTGTGACACGTCCCGTTCTAAATGATACCATTCCTCCTCTCTCTTCAAAACATTTTCCCTTCACCTCTTTACTTTCACCATCAATACACATACCTAAAAAGCTCCAAAAACAAACAATAAGATGAGTTCTGACAAAACAGAACATAAAGGAACCAAGTGTCACATTGCAACAAAAAATGAAAGACTGCCAGTGAGAGAGAGGCCCTGCTGTTTGCCTTCCCAGGAATCTTTTCAGCCCAACTGTTCTCTGATAGCCTGTGGCCTGACTGGGTGGTAAGTGCCGGCCTAGCTCTCCTCCCATGTGTGCTCTGAAACAGGCTAGCAGCTAAGCCACTGACAGACAGATGATCAGCGAACAGGGGGAGGGGGGCGGTCGAGCGAGAGATAAGACCCTGGGAGTCAGAGACACTGGCCAAGTATGGCCACACAGCAGCTGAGATACCAGGCCACGAGTACTATTTCACCTGGATCAGCAGAGAGAGAGAGAGAGAGAGAGAGAGAGAGAGAGAGAGAGAGAGATTGGCAACAAGCTGAACTTACACACTTGCTGATATGAGTGTAGTACAACCAGAGTTTGAGAACATTGTGACTCAACAGAGTGCGGTTGCTTCAATCAATCAATGTACATAGTTTTGTACACTTTGCCCTATTTAGAAATTCCTCAAAGGAAAATTTTATTGCTCATAAAATTTTGCTCTTTCACAACTCAGGGGACTAAATGGAGACCTCATAAAAGGTACATTTAGATTTAATTTAGTTCAGTTTTATTTCTATGGTGCTTTTTACTGGGCATATTTTATCTTTACAGAAGTATCTTTACAGAAGTATCAAGCTTGTCTTACATTTCTCTTAAAATACTTTAGGAAACATAAAAAATGGACACAAATGAGACAATTGCTGACAAAGTATAAGCATAGTGCTATAAAATGTGTGGTCAGCATAGCTTTAGCTTTGATCAGAAATGTTTGAGCATTTTGAAATCTCTGACTTTTGATTGTAAGCTTTAATCTTCTCTAAAACGTTTTTCCAGAAGAAACATCTCAGAAGAACTAACCAAACCCCTCTACATCCTTTTCATTTAAACCATTTAAGCTATTAATTTACTGATATGTAGATTAATACTAATGCTAATAAAATTTAAATGCAAGTATTCATAACCAGATCTAACAATATCCAGTAACTGTATTTCAAGACTTCAAGAGCTGTTTCAATATAGCCTATTCATAAAACACTTTATGGAAGTCTGTGTACTTGACTGTGTTTTAATTGCTCAGACTTTTACTGAAAGAGTAGCGTCATGTTTTCCCTTGCTGAAAAGTGCCAACACCAAAGGCAGGATGATGTCATGCCTGTAAAACTGATACCTCCCTGTCCTGGCTTCCACTACTTTCTCCTTACATGGCAGAGGTCAACAACCTCATATCAGTTCCTGAAGGTCTCAAGCCTTTTAGTCATCCCAACCCTAATTCTCTTCTCTACCATATTAGTGGTGTATTGGCATGGCAAGCCAATTGTTAAACAGAAGCTGACCTGACCTAATCTGATCAATGTGTGATCATGTGTGCATGTAATAAAACTCTATATTCTACAGATTTATTACAGTTAACTGTGCAGGATACTTTGTTAAAGCTCTGTTACGGCTCTCCCACACTAGGTTAAAAACTTACTGTATGAAAATCTATTACCATAGTTACCCTTTCAGCAAAGGCATACCAAAGCACCTGAAAGCCCCAATTCACTAGTTCACGTGTGTAGACAGAAGAAAAAGGGCCAGACAAAGTGTTACAGCTCAGTAAGATACTCCCACACCAGGTTAAAGTCTTACTGTATAAAAATCTATTACCATAGCCACCTTTTCAGCAAAAGCATCTCAAAACATCTGAAAGCATCAAATAGTTCTTGTGTGTAGACGAGAACTGAACCAGATTTTGGCCAAAAGTTTTAATTTGCAAATTTTGGTGTAACTCAAATTTATTTGGTGATAACGTTGTTGTGTGGTTTCTCTCTTGCACCTTCTGCTATGAAATGTACTGTATTAAACATGTATAACTAACTAAATAGAATCTAGTGGCCCTTAAGGAGACAACAGGCTTGTGTCTCTCCAAAGCTAAGAATGTTCAGATTGTTAAGAGTGTGAAGATCCATCTGGCAACAGAATAAAAATCAAGATAGAAGAGGGTCCTAGCTATGGCTGAATTCTTCCAACACTTCTGAATTCTGAACACTAGTAAAATAAAAGACTCTTTGAAATAGCGTCATGTTGAATATGGATCTTAGAGCATGGGCAATTTCCCTCTCAGCACAGTTAAGACAAAGAGCTCCATTTACATCCAGGATGGGGCTTTTTACATGGACATCCTGCTATCAGTGTACTGCAGACAGCAGAACGATGGAAAATATTCCAGGTGGCCTTGACAAATCACTAGAGTCATATATTACTGGAATTACCTCTTTGCAAATTTAAGGGATTAGAGTAATTTAAAACTCCCTCGCAGTCAAATGTGACAGTGTTCCAAAAAGTGTATCAGCAGGGTTCACAGCCATATAGGACATGTGTTTAGGGTTAGAGAGGAATCTCACCGTACAAAAGACAGTAATTTGGCATTTAATTTTCGAAACAGATCTGCCTGTCATTACAATAATATAATGGCCCCATCACCAGCAGGGGTGCATCTTTTTTTTCCTCTTAGATGCTTATGATCAAAATCTAATCCAAAACAGAAAAGCAAATGGGAAAAGTCTAATACAGCAATTGAAATCCACCAATTGATAAGAGTAACTGTCATGTATCATACCTTTTAGTGACTTGTACAGCCACAAATGAGAAGTAAGCTAAAAATATATTTGCTTATATAAAATATAGAACAATATAAAAGCACCTAACTCCAGTACAAATTAAAGAAAAACAAATAACTTTCCAGGGACTACACACTAAATATAAAGAATAACATCAAGATTATACTTTCCACCAGTAGTGGATAGAAACAGACACCTGCAACCTGTGACAAAGATGCATGTTGCTCTTCTTCCTGTTTATGAAGCCAATTGCATCATTTCCTGCTACAAAACAGGTTCTGACTTGACTTAAGCCACATCATTTACTGGCTCAATCATGATTATCTGATAGTGTGCCAAAATATGCAACATGGTTTTTTGTTATGATCCTTTTATTCCATAACTAATCACAGAAGTCATTAATAACAGAATGCATAAGTCAACCTAGATCATTTTGTCATTTGTTTCAGAGAGACGTTTGTCAAGGTAACCAGGTACTTTGGGTTTGAATAGTAAATTCTACAAAGTGTTTTTCTTTACTTTTGGCCTTAAATTACTTACTGTCAGGTTCAAGTGAGTTTAAAGAGAGAACCATGCTTCTGGCAATAGGGAAAGTCTTGTTAGACGAAATAGACACACCCAAGACAAGTAGGTTTTGTTGCCATTATGATTTGCGTGCCAGGCATGCTTTTTGCTCCCTGTGTCACAAGCTTGTAATTCAGGCTATCGAAAGCTCACCAGCACATCCAGAGAACTGATAAAATCTCACTGTGATCCACTGAGTGACCGCAAAACAAATACTATGATAATTTTTTGGTTTGTTCCATTTGTTTGTTTGTGCTTTGCCATCATATGTTGCGAAGGAAGTGGTGCTAGGGGTGATAGAAAAGATGGTGGTTCCTATTTAAAAGACAAGCTGAAAGCATTCCAGTCCCCTAACCCCTAGAGGAACATTTTATTGCTCAGCGGTTGCTCTTTCATAGCTCAGGAAACGTTACTAAGTTATGTTTCATTAAGGATCGAATGTATGCACCTGTTCTGAAAGTTTGCATCAGAACCTGAAAATACAAGTGAATGAGTATGAACTATAAGAGAATAAAGCTCATAGCCTGGATAATTTGTTCTTTGGAAAAATTCTATAAAATGCTTAAGGGCACTTCTGGCAGACTTTTGGATTGCAGACTTCTGGTGTCTGAACAAATCTGAGTAGTTGAAGACACTATTGAGATATCTTATGAAACTCCAAAGCAGACACATTTGAGATTACTACAGTCTCAGGAGAAAAAAAAAAATCTGAGAAGCAGTCTCCATTTAATCTCAATGTATAGCAGAAACAATGAAGAAAAAGATATTAAAGAGATCTCATTGTGATTTTAGCTTTAGCAACACAGTCACACAGTACAGATGTCGTGTCATTATGTAAATAACAATTCCTTTGAACACCATACACAGTGATGATGCAAAGCAATAACGCGGCATGAAAACAATATCACATTCAAAACCCACTATGAGACAAGGGAAAAACAACAAGCCAACGTCTGCAAGCTTAAAACAATATAAGCACAACATTATGGTTCTACTGAGACGTGTTTTTTTGTTCCATGATACCATTCAGTGTTGATATCCTGAGCATGCAGAAAACTGCATGGCTGTGGTTTGAAACTAACATATCATTGCCCACAGAGCAGAGGTAATGAGAGACAGTGGGGGGGGGGGGTCGGCGGAACACAGGTGCAGCCTGCATCATTCAAACGAGCCATCAGCCGTCACTACCACACATTCACATGAGCCCACCTCAGGAGCCACACTCACTGACGCGCAGCCTGACGTTTCTCTTTTTATGTGATCTTTCACACTCTTTCTTTTTATATTAACTCTCTTATCAGGATGCTGAAGAAACTTTCCTTAAAGGAATAGTTTACCCTAAAAGCAGACAGCAGGAGATTTTGAGTTTACAAGAAAATGGGTGGTCATTTATAATGCCAAGCTGTAAAAAGGCAAAAAAGACACACAAAACCATTGGCATGGGTATGTCAGTTGACAGATGGGAAGATTACCAATGAATTATGATGATTTCTTGTCATGTTGGAGCTTGGCGTTGCAAATCACCATTTACTTTCATTGTTTTGATTTTATTTTGTGTTTTACAGAAATATGAAAATAATAAATGTTAGGGAGTGATTAAAAACTAAGGCAGTAATTAATGAAAAAAAGAAACAATGTAAAAATGTTCAAAGTATATCCCATCACATTTAAACATTCACAGAAACAATCTCATGTAGAATTTCAGTATAAAGAGGCACTCTTTATACTGAAAAGCCGACAGATAGGTAAAAGCCAACACAGTGGTACTTCAAGATAAAGCTGAACTCATATGAGTTCATAATGATGCTTATGTTAGAGCTAATCGGTGACCCACAGAATGAGATAATCTACGATAAATTAGCCTCCACTGACTACATGGATTACTGCTCAGCACTTGAAGGTTTCTGTGTTGTATTGCTCTAGTGTTGAATAACATGGGACTCCTGCCTAATCTGCCCTCTTAACCCTGAGAGGCGTGGTGGCAGGGTGAGGAGGCAGAGAGGAAGAGGATCAGTCGGGGAAAGAGGATTAGCAGCTTTGGGCTGCTGCTCTGGCTCCAGCCTCACACCCGTGATGCCGTGTACCCAGCCACTGTGTAGAGAGAGGAGGTAAAGGCACCTGTAGCCACAGCCTTGCATATGACTGCGTCTTCAGGAAGGGTAAAGGAGATGGACTGTTGATCCTTAAGCCGCTCTGCTCAGCAGCGTATGTGCTGAGCTGACCATGTGGGGTGGCTTACCACCAGAGGTCACAGTCAAGGTCAGGGCAGTTGAAAGGTCAGTGTAAACTGTCTCTTTAGACAACGCAGATGCAGACTTCCTGCATCGCAGCACTAACGTAGCAGACCATTCGTTGTACATGGCAATTGCTATGAATGATGCTGTTAAAGTATATTGAGTATGTGTTGTCAGGAGCTATGATTTAGCAAACTGTAAGTGTTAAAAGTATGTTACTTATTACCATGGCAGAGAAAAACAAGTATGAGAAAAACTTTTTTTGTTGTTTATTTTGGAAACTTTAAATCAAAACTTTAAATCAAGTTTAATGAACTACAACTACAAAGAAATATGTGCAAAGTTATTGTTTACAAATGTTTTGCTTGACTACTTATGCTTTCACTGTATTCAGTTTTAGATGACCCAGACATACAGCAATTCATTCTTATCCCAAAAGCTTTTCTAGGTAGTTACAAATAGAAGAACAAGAATACATTTAGCTGATGTGTGTCTAGCCAGATAATTTTCAGTTGTAAGCCCCTCTCACATGTTCTTATTTAATTTTAATTGCATGCGTGCGTGCGCATGCCTTTCTCAACCTTCAAACTTTTACAAACAGTGGATATACACTTTAAATATGATTTAACAAATATTAACTTTAAAAAGTTATCCACGTGTTAGAAAGTAAGAAGTATTTTCATGTGGTGAGGAGGCCTGTGCCAACTAGGTATCATTGCCACATATTAAAGAGCTGCCTGAGAAAGTTAAAACTGAGGAGCCAAAAATCCCGATAGATGGTTTGATTTGGCAAGTGCTGTGGAAACCTATTTACAGCTTGTAACAGGCACAGCTGTGTGTGTGTGACAAGCTAATATTTTGATACACGTTTTAAAGGATGTTTTTTCTGTTTACCTAACATGTTCCTCATATCCTTTAGTAACTTATTTAGAATCAAACGTGCGGCACTGTGGCGCAGTGGTGGGTTAGGAGCCAGCCAAAGGTTTCTGGTTTTTGAGCTGCTACTTATGGGCGATTGCTGGATGACCCCGCTGGGACATCGTACATTCCTCCGGGTTAGAGAGCCTATCCAAAAACCACAGACAATAGAGAGGAAAGTCAGAGCGGACTAAATCAACTGAATATATGCATGCAAATGCATATTCATAACTCTGCCCTTTATGGTGATAAAAGCAGTCCATTTATACGCCTTTTACTGAATAAAAAATGCTCAAAGATGTTCCCAGAGGAGAGAAAAGGCCTGCGGTGCCCACACAAGCAAACTATGGCTCAAACATTATCTGCTGGGCTCAAGATTCTGCATCCTGCCTCCAGGTCTCACGGGGGAATGCTGGAATCTCCAGCTCAATGATAGGGTTCCAATAAACAATGAATCACGCTGCTGTGAGCAAGCGTGAAAGAGAGCCGTTGAACAAAAAGAAAAGCAAGTGTGATTTAATGGACATGGTGCACATTCCGTAGAGTTGATCTGAAAAATATTTAGAACAGAACTGCTAAAGTGCCTTCACACTCTGAGAGAAAGAATGGGTCCACGACAGCGGCATTCAAACAAGTAATATGCATGACGCATCAAATGCAGAGTCAATGACGTCCCCTGACAACAGCTTGTTTCCTGTATAGACTGAACAAATGTGTCATTAAATGAAGTTTGTAAACGATGGTATATGTGGTAATTTTGACTTTGTTGCTTGTATTGCGAATGGATAACAACAAATCAACGTCAAACACTTCACCTGAGAACCTTAAGCTTAATTAACTTGAACAATCTGCTTAACAGCAGTATTTGTTCTTTTATGGACTTTACAAAAGTCTATATTCTAGCTACCTACTAAATATACTTACATTAAGGATAAAACTGGTTTCATAAAAACTACAAAGAGCAAAATTAAATTAAATTTAGGTCCACTCTCCAAATAAAATACCATTTGTGACTGAACAATACATCTTTCTTGCCATCTGCATCTGACATGGTGAACAGGGTCATTCGCTAAAACTAATGTGTAACGAAGATGTGAAACTAAAACTTGTCAGTGGTCAGCATAACTACTTCTTGAACTTGTCACAGCTTTACCATAAAAATCACATTGTGCATGTACAGTAAAGACTCAACATTAGCCGTCAACCATATGGCACTTTATTAAGCTTAGATCATGAAAACTGAACACAAACAAGTGAACCCCTGTATCTACTCTTATTGAAACAAAAGTGCACCATGGTTTACAAAAAAAGGTGGAGCTGGGCTTACCTAACAAACAATGCAGCACAATTCTCAATCCTGGACCCAAAATATCCAGCTCACGTCTTATTTTTTTCAATTTTGTGCTTCTTCCTTTGTTTTTACCACTTCTTTCTGCTTGGAGCTTTCTGCTTCTTTCTCCTCCTTGGGAAAAATGCCCTGTAAGAGGGGGAAGGGAGGAAAGGAAAAGTGTTTCGCTCAGTGATTCAGAAGCATGGTGTAAACGCCAGCCTTCTTTTTCTGACAACCAGCGTTAATTGCAGATCAGACTCGCCCACACACTCCAGACTCCCTCTATTCACTCTCTCCTGGAAGGAGCTGAGAGCAGGCTGTGAGATTGCAGTGCTATGAACAGCACAGTGGGAGATGCTCTAACCCCCACCCTGCGCAACACCAATCACCACCTCTGGAGCTCAACTTCTCCACAGCTGACTTTATTTCACACGCTCGGAAGAGGCATAGACAGATGCCCATGGGAGGATGCATACATACTGTCCGTGAGGTACAAATGCAATATCGCATGCTATAAACTGTATGTATTATATCTGACGTACTACAATCCAATAATATATGATAAAAGACATATGCATCAAAAATACTAAGCAGGCCTGAATAAAGTCCATTCGCATTTAGATCTCACTATTTAACCTGTAAGACAAAAGAGGTAACATGAAATTGGGAATGACAATTAAGGCACGATGTTGTTCAACCTGGGATTTATTTTACTGCAGGTAGGGGCTTTATTCAATTGAAAAAGTCTAATAGAAAGGCCTAACAGAAACATAAATGCATTTGATATGTAAGAGTTTATAGGATCTGATCCAGGGTTGCCTCGTGCTACAGGAGGTCTACAAATGGCACATTTCCAGACATTAATCACCCAGAATTTACTTATGGGAAAAACTGACAATCCATAATACATAGTGATAAAAATAAATCATAACCAATCTGTTAAAAAAATTCTTTATAAAACACCACAGCAGGATTCAAAAGTGTTATGCCATAATTTATCTTATTCAATAAAGAAGGGCGCGTAAGGTGACATCCAGAATGTTAAAAGAATTCCTTCACTGACTAATTCATTGTCAAGTGTGTAAATAGATGTTTCAGTGTGATGTTTTTAGTGCTGACTTTGCACCAATGTTTAGTTTTGGCTTATTAAACTATAAGGAAGTCACACAGCAGGCCAAAAAAGAAAAAAAAAATTATGGCCCGCAGACTGAAATATTGATTCTCTTCAATGTATTTTAGGTGAAAATGAGGCCTGAAAAACAAATTTAAGATTGGATCATTTTAAAAGTGCGGTTTTAACATTTTTCACACATTAACATTTAAAAAGCATGGTTCATAGCATAAACTTCTTCAGAGTACTGTAAGTACAGTGATTTTCAATGCAGAGGAATCAGACAATTACACTAAATCTATTCTGACACCAATACAGAAGGAATCCTTGTCCTTCACAAACATGCTTTTCATATTTGCTTGTCTAATTAAGCAGCTGGAATTTTATTAGATAACATTAATTTGTGTTTGCTTCAAATGTCACGCTCAGACACCCTAAATGCATATGCATTAGATCAACAATTCAAAACAAATACTCAAAAAAATTGTTTTTCTTCATTTTGGAACAAAAAGTTCCTTTTGCTATTACACCAAGAATTGAACCAATCAATGTAACTACCACTGACAGATACTTGTAATAAGCCTCTTTAAAGCCAAACAATCAGTAAGAGAGACAAACATTCTTCCTGAGGTCATTTTCGTGATGATGTACCATGAGCTGATTGTCTGCCTTATGTGGCTTGTAATTACAAAGCCTGTCAGACACATGCAATAAACAACCTTAAGAACAGCCCCTATACAGCTATTGACAACGGGTCAGTATGGTATACTTTTTTGTATTGTTTTATCAATTTGTATATTGTAATTATATTTGCACGTCTTCGCAAATTTTGCAAAGGTCAAAACGACATGTCACTGTGTACTGCTGGTTTTAAAGAGAGCTGTCATGGCGAGTCTGAGGCACTTAACTGATAACTAAATGGCGGGGTACAGGGCCATTTGCAGAGGCATGTGTAATCTTACAAGCACAAGCACTCCACTTTTTGCCTGTATATGATTAGGTCGTTCTCTCCTTGTGCATTTCAAAGTCTTCTAGACAGTAAACATAACAGTAAAAAAAGAAAGAGTAAAAAACAGGCCATATTTACCACAAAACACTTGTTGTTGTACATTAAGGTAAGCACAAATTAATTTAATTATACTTTTTCTGCTACAGTTTGTCTCAAATCACATGCAATGCAAATAATGAAATTTATCATAAAAATCAGATTTATGATTTAATGGATTTGACTCACCAGATTTAACATTTATACATTTTAGCAGACAGAGACAAACAACTAATTATTTATTTAAAAGTATCAAATAAAGAGAAAATGTATCATATTTAATTTTTTTTTTTACCCTGAAAGGTTATAAAGGACAAAAGTATAATGTTTTATAAGTAACCACAGATAATGATCTCATTGTGAATGATAAAGCAAACTCAATATATCAGAAATGAAATTTAAATTATATTTAATTGAATAACTGTATGGCAATAATGACCTTGTAAATGAGTCACAACCATGTACCACACAATAGCTAGACCTCTCACTAGTTTGTAACAAGACAGCATGACTTCATTAAAAACATTAAATCAAAATTGAAATTAACATGTTATGGTAATTGATGGCATCAATTTACACCTGCCTCAAAGTGTATTAATTTCACTAACATACAGCATGAAGGGCTCCAATAAACCATGCGGACGCTTCACCAATGTGACACTTCGTGCTGTTACTGGTGTCAACTGTGTAAGAGACCAGCACCCTCTAGATTTCAGACAGAAAAAAAGTCTCTGGAATGACTTCCACCGGAACTTTCAAAGTCATCATTTATTCTCAAAGTCAGGCATCGTGATATCAATAGCCTGAAATGTCGATAACTTCCCCTGTGGTATTCCTATGTAGCAGTGCGACGTTTAAATAAAAAAAATCAGAAGTGGTCGTACGCACTTTGGAGGGCTATCGAACCAAATAACCCTGCTAACAAACTGACAGTGTAATAATAATGTACTGTAGCTTTTCTAATTCCAAATGTATTCGTCATAATAAAGCACAAAATTACAATACATTTTTATAAATATTTGTTTGTGTTACTTCGCATGCTTTAAAATGTGTACTACACAAGAAATACTAAAATTAAAACGATTAATGCAACTTTAACCAAAGTCTTTAGGCTACATAAGTTCAGACACTCTTGTCCAATAACCCAACAGTATATCGCGCCTGCAGTTGCCCGTCGGATCAGAATTTTAAATCGGGGGATACAGAAGCCAAAGTTCTGCCCGTGAAGGGTAAGACGTGTGGCCCTTTTAACCCCTGATGCATTAATTTAAAGAAACTAAATGGTTTAAATGGTACAGAAGCCCACAATTTCTTACTTTATAACTGCACATACGTCACTATCTGCTGTTAACCTTCCTGGCTGTTAGTTATCAGCGATTTTTCAAATGACCCCTTAAAAAATACGAATAACGAACAACTTTGTCGACACTCCAAGTGTCAAAGTGGACTGAACCCAAAACCACGCGCGAGCTCTTCGCAAGCGTTACACGCGCTGAAACACTGTTGTCCTCAATTCTGAAGCTCACGACCCTACAACAAACATCTCCCTCCGTGTTACAGACCACTGAGACACATATGACAAACACGTTCAGACTTCCAGCGAGTTCGCGTTCGTTTGCGCTTCTCTGGACTCACTCCGGGACTCGCTCCGCGCTTTCCCTCCTCACTCTCTGACTCCGGCGCAGCGTAACATTGTTGCTATTTTTGCGACTCACCTTTTTTCTTCGCGGTTCCCCTCGCTGTATATAGATACTGTGTATCAGTGACTCCCTCGGATACGCTGTGACATAAATGTATTTTCAGTCACATTGACACACGGCTTCTATTTTCGGGAGCCGAGCTGACAAACTCAGAAAAAGCAGCGGTCGCTCTTGTCAGAAAAGAAGCTCCTCCCCTTAACGTGACGTCCACCAGACAGAGTCAAAGTCAACCGCCTCCTCATTCTCCTCCTACTCTACTCGTGTCTCATCGCCACTTTAAAAACAAATGTGAAAACTGCGAGAAAACTACTAAAATGAGACGGAAAACAATAACTTAGAAACTCTGTTTTTGTTAGCAGCAAAGGAGGTGATGAAAGTTAGCGCGCGGCTTAAGAAGAGTAACGGTTAGGAAACGGTTCCAAAACCGCCAAATCATGACATCACCTGTTTTTAAGAGCGAGGAAACAAACAGGGTAGTCAAGGGTCATATATACATGTCATCCAATCGAGAAAGTTGATCACTAAAACACAAAATTGCAAATAGTTAAGATGTCAGTGTGTTTAATAAAGTCCCCCATAATAATAAATGTAGGTTACTTGCAATAAGCCTGTTTTGTGCGGTGCACTTCTAATATGCATTATGGTTGTTACACTGGCACTACCTTAGATACGATTGACGTAAGTTCTATTAAACAAATGAAACAATAGGGTCAGTGATGTCGAAGTGACGTGTTTCTCATCCAATTAAATTGCTCAGCGGTTTGGTTGTAACCAATCAGAGAAAGGGGGCTTGCTGAGTTGTACGTTGCATGTGTCAGTGTCACGTGTAGTTGTAGGCTCTCTATAGGTGTGGTACCAGACGTGAGTTGTTTTTGCCGGGACTTAAAGGGAAACTGGCTTATCACTTTTGTTAAAAAAAAACATATAAATGTAACATGCAGAATAACAAAAAAGTAATATTTTAATATACTTAAAACAATACAAAATATAAATAAAAAACACAATAAGTTATGGTGCTTTTTAAATTGTTGTTTACATTATAAAAATCAGATTTTACACAGTCAGAAACCAATGTGTTTACATTACATTTAATTTATTACTAAGCAACAGTGTTCTAAAACCAGTTTCATAAATTCTGTTATCTGTTCTGTGTTGTTTAAGGACTTTTTCTCTTTATTTAAAGGACAAAAAGGAAGGTTGAAGGAGAGGGGAAAGAGAATCAGGACTTGAATGTCCCACAATACCCACAATGCCTTGGTTCTGAGCACTTTCCTACCTTTCCTAATAATCTGCAGTACAATTCAGTAGTATTGTTTAACAGTAAATAATAAGAAATTCAAGAAATTTTTAAGCAATACTTTACTGTAATGTATTACCACAACAGCTAACTGATTTTAAATTGTAAGCTACAGTAGCTGCTTTATATTTTATTGTAAGCTACAGTGATTAAATAAAATAAACATTTTGTGTATTTATTTTTTGTGTGTTGTTTCTAAACAAAACATTAACAAAACCTTATACAGTGTTTGATTTGGCCCCTCCAACATGATTAAAGGCTCAACAACAGAACGTATATCTGTTTTAAAGTACATTATAATATCATCCATTTCTTGTAATGAGAAAATTCAATCATGTTAATGTATTCCAAATGAAATAATCTATGGAACATATAGCCATACAGAATTCACAGTACATCACATCACATTTTAATAACTAAGCCCTGGAAAATAGCTATGGATATTGATGAAATCCCTAATTATGTGCCCTCTGTGACTTCACATTTTTTCAGATTCTATTTGAAGCTTTGTAAAGCCGGAGCTGTACATAAAAATAGTCCCATCAGGGCTAGGCACATACTCTGGATCCACTGTGCAAACACCCACTGGCACCAGAACCCTAACAAACCACACTGAACCCCAGCCACCTGTGGTCTAGAGATTAGCTACAAAGAGAGACATTTTATTCTTCCTCTATCCAACTTAGTATTTAATCAGCTGTAACTATAAATTTGCCAAGTGAGTACAATGCTCAGTTCCGATTTACTTGCATTTATTTAAATAATATGTTGTAGGTCAAGCAATAAACAAATGGTACAAAAATACTATTGTACAGTGTAGTTTATTGTTTTAGGAAAGTCTTTGGTTTATTTTAGATTGGCATGCATATTATTTGATTTTCTTTAAGTAAGATTTGTTCACTTGCATTAGTCCATTATTTGTACCATCCACGTCCCATCAGGTTTACATTTTGTATACCATACATCTGCCCTGTTGCCCCTCCCTTTCAGTGAATGTCTGTGTATCTCACCTGTGTCTTGAGCTGTTCAATCACCTTCACAGAACCTGCTGCTAAGGCCTTCCTCAGGTGTGTCACTCTCTCAGGTGCTGCTCTCTTACTTTCTTAACCTTCCTTATCTTCTTCTTTCTTTCTCTCTGTCTCTTTCTGTCACTCTCTCTGTTCCTTTCTTTATCTCTTTTGCTTTCCTCAAAGCCAGACCAGCTGGCTTTGGAAGGCTTTCTTCTTGCCCCTGTGAGGCTTAACTTCACACTCACGTCTCTGGGTCTTTCTGCCGAAAGGGAGCTGGGCGACAGAAGTTTGAAGGGTAGGGTCCCAGATGGACGCTGACATGCTGGGCATGCGTGTATGTGACAGGGCTTGGCTCAGGGGAGTGGTGGACCAGCCGCAGCTGTCACTCACTAATACCGAGCGCATTGGATGTTTTTTGCTTTGTGCTATGATTATTAATAAAATAAAAATGATGCTGATCATAGAACATCATTTACTGACTGTTGGATTACAGTAAGAAAACAATTAGCTTTTAGCTTTCTCATAATGAAGCCATGTCAATCCATCCACTAATATTTCAAAGTGTCATTTCAGTTGTCAATAGGAATCATCAAAAACTTTAGGTCAAATTCTAATAGTGTATATTGTCATGAAAAGTATTCAGTAGAGTACTGACAAAATATTCCTGCCAGCTTTCAAAAGTTTTCAGCTAGAGTTTTGTACTGATGAAGACTCAGAGAACTTTGGTGGGGTTTATTAAAACATGCTCAAACAGAAGACAGCTGACATTTTCAACATTGTACTAGACCACAAATAGCTCCAGACTGCTGTGATGCTATGCCACCAATTAAAAAAAGAATCTTATAATATCGCTCAAATAACTGACTATAAGATCACAGTAGTCAAGTTAGGTTTTCCTGTCTGAACTTTGTTAGAGAAAGCAGTCTGAACAACAGTCTACTTGTACTCATAAACACATTTAGGGTCATTGTTATGACAGTCGTTTCTAATCATAATTATATTATCATAATCCAATTAGCAACTTTAGCCAAACATTTTTAAATGCCTCTCTCATCTTCAATTCCAAACATTTGGGCTAGAAGTAAAACCCCAAGAAGTAGATTCTGTCCCAACTGTGTCTTGCTGGTAACATTTTGCAGTAACATTTAATTTGTTAACATTAGTTAAGGCAGTAAATATTATAAACTACTAATGAACATACATTTTTTTACAGTGTTTATTATTCTGGGTTAAGGTTAATTTATATTGTTGATCATTATTCATTTGTGTTTGTTCACAGTACAATAAGCAAAGGTAATTTATACAATTTAAAAAATAACAAACCAAGATTCATAAATGCTGTAAAAGTGTTGTTCATTGTTATTTCATTCCATTGACTAATGTCAGAATTGCACCTTATCAAAAAATGTTACCAGTAGTGTTAAGTATAATCTGACATTCTAAAAATGTAAGAATAATTTGCAAAAATTGTGTACAGACCGACAATAGACGTATAGAATCTTATTTCCCATAACAACAACATGAAAATCTGTGTTTAAAGGTGGAATAACAAAGTAAAAGCAGAAAATGAAATAGTGTAAAAGCACGGCAGTTTGTCTCTGTGCGGATTGAGCCTGTGCATTAGATAACTTTGCAGAGGCTCTAAAAATACCCTGTGTCTCACAGTCTGGCTCTGTTCTCTCATTACCGTACGTAATTAACACTGCGCATGGCCTGCCAGCACCGCACACAACTGTCACATACTCATGCATCTGCGTTACATACTGTATCTAATCAAAACCTCTAGTTCTAACTACTTTTCTCCTTTTGTTCTCTTGCTTGTAATTATACAGCTGAAACACTCACAACTTTTTATTTTTAAACTTCTTGTTCCTTAGATCTGATCTAGGCTACAG
Source organism: Ambastaia sidthimunki (assembly GCA_036877625.1). Lineage (NCBI taxonomy): Eukaryota > Metazoa > Chordata > Actinopteri > Cypriniformes > Botiidae > Ambastaia > Ambastaia sidthimunki. Next base: position 19,231 of record JAZGTK010005469.1, read on the forward strand.
TCTGACCATGTTAAGCATCCACTGAGACAAAACTCAGTCTGGTACCCATTTATATTCTGTAGTGTACTTCTGTTGTAACCACATAAGCAACAAAACCAAGTCGGTTTAGTGCTTAAGGACTGTACAAATGGCACATGATTTGAAATATTTTCACATCATATAGTAACATATAGTTCACCCAAAAATAAACATTCTTCTATTATTTACTCACCCTCATGTCATTTCAAATATGTTTGACTTTTTTTGTTTTTTGAGGAAAACAAAAGAAGATATTTTGAAGTACGTTGGTAACCAAACAACAGTGGCACCCATTGACTTCCATTAAATGGACACAAAACCACCAAGACATTTCTCAAAATATCTTTTTTTGTGTATTTTTGGGTAAACTGTCCCTTTTAAGATCTGTCTTTACTCACAAATGATAACTTCAACAACTTAGTGTATCCTCTGTGTCTGCTACTGCAGTGACAATTAAAGCTCTTTAATTTCCTCACTATTTGTTGAAGTTACTGTTCAGCACCATTTATAAAAGAGAGCCATTTTGTACAAATCATAGTGAGTTCATTAAAAATTGAGCAAGGTCAGAAATGAAACTTTCTCTTCCCATTTTTCATTAGGTCCTTAATATCAAGAATCATTTAATTAATCTTGCAAAATGGCCTCAGATTAATTCACTTTGACGTGTAGCTGTCAGGTAGCACAAGCAGAGATACACCAAAAAACAAGATAAACAAGTTTATAAACAGTAAAATGACAGTAAAGGTCCAAAGATTTTTAGCTTATGTGTTTGTTCCCACATTGCTCCAAAGTTCTGAAGCAAATAGCTGAAATTGGTCTAACAGCGCTTAAGTAGTTTATGCGAAACAACAAAATTAATAATTCCACTTTAAGACTATAGAAATGTTTACGTTATTTTGAGGTCCTATCTAATCTGTAATGCACAACACAATAAATCATTCATGTCTGCCTTGATTTAACCTTCATATAATGTTTTTGGTCAGGTGGCCTGCGCTTGTACTAAAGTGCCTTCTATCTATCTAATGCAGTCTGGTATCAACCAAACTATTGAGCACTGCTTTAAAAAGAAAAAAAGTGTAACAGGAACAATCAATCAATACGCTTGTGCACTCTACAGTAGCTTAAGTTAGGACAGTAAGGTAGAAACCATAAAAAGCTTTGATCAATAAGACCAAACACAGAACTAAAACACAGACGCTTTTTCACTTCACAAAGACCTTGTACTAAAATCGTTAACACACCTATTATGACCAAAGAGTTGCCAAAGGGGATGTTCATCGAACACCTGACATAAGTACATCTCTTCCCACTTAACCTTGCTGCTAAACAAAGCAACAGAGAGAGAGAGAGAGAGAGAGAGAGAGGCATTTTCTAAAGGATTAAAATCTTCTATCCAGAGAACCAGCCTGTTTTCCTAAACTGGGACATAGAATTAATGAGAAACTGTGTAACTGTTGATGGCTTGTCTGTAACTTTACCATTTACATTTTGCATTAAATACAGAAATGGTCTCTGCATTTGCATTGCCCACTCTACCTGCCTTTTGCAAAGCATTTTTGTAATACCCATTCAAACAATAATCTCAGTAGTTATTGGGATTCTCTGTTTATTATTTCCTGAAGTTATCCTAACTTTTTACAACCTTGTATATTATGAAAAAGTAATCTTACAGTTCCTGCACATGACAATAAAGCTGGAGTTTCAGCCTTGCTCAGGCCAGAAACCTGGAGGTAGAGACTCATGTATACATATTGTATACAGCTAGATGTATCCTTTTTCTATCATAACATGCATATAGCATGACTTTTGACCATTGTATGACTATACATACACACTATTTACATATATTGTTATAATTTTTAAATTAAACAAGAGCCATAAAAGAATCATAACCAAATTGCAAAGTCATATAGTTGTACATTATTATTAATTTACATTGTACTATTATAAAATACATTTTAATGTAGGACATACATAATATTGGCTTCTTTACTGTTGGTTGAAGTTAATGTAATATTTTTCAGTTTGAGGCCAAACACTAAATGAAGACCCCCTGCTTTAGCACTACATGTCCCTAGGGGGTCAAAGACCCCCTGTTAAAAACCCCACAGTAAAGATTTTCCTCAAAAATAAAATGCACTCTTTGGCTAAAAGAGCTTGTGGAGAACAAATGAGCCAACATGAGATCTTAGCAATTTAAATGTCACAATTTCAGCATAATCACTATTTTTAAGTTCCATATTTTTGAGTTGTGCATGTGAACATTCAGCGACTTCACGTCAATACATTCATTCACACTTATCTTGTGTTGTTTGCAACTCAAAAACTGTTGCTCTGATGATCCAGCAGGCAATCTCTGCAAATCTTCAAACTCAACTAGATCTGTAGATTAAAAAGATCTAAAGCTTCTGTAAACGAGCAGTTTGTTTACCTCCTGAGGCTTCCTACGATGCTTATGCTGATTCACACAGATTCATGTCTGGTGTATGTTGATGTCAAGTTTCCCCAGGGAGAATCCCATGCAATTTTCAGTGGCACTTATAACCTGGCTAGAATCACTGTGGCTTGTGTGGTGACGATAAGATCTCTGGAATTGCTTGTCTACTGCAGATGCGGAAATCCACATGTAATACAAACATGAATTAAGAAGGAAAAAAAAAGTATTTAGCATTTGTATAATTTTCTAGATGTTTTTAACATACCCCAGCACTAAATCAATCTAAAAAATACAATTTATTTTCTACTCTAACAGTAACACCTCAAATTGATATTACATATTGACAATAATATCTAATAATTGCAGTTTATTTAAATAATGTTCTGTGCTTTTGATTTAATTAAAGAACCTGTGTTTGTTATTTTAAAACTACACTTAAATAAATTAACGCAGGAGCCCCTGACTGGGAGAAGTGCTTGCTGCTAAACATGCAGAAAATTACAAAATATGAATTATGATAAACCAGTAAAGCAAGTTTACATTCGGTTGTTCTGGGATTACAGAGCGGTAATCTTTTGTTTCATTAACCTCATATGGTGCCATTTAAAGAAACCCACTTGCAATCAAGGCAATTTGACTCCACAGACCATTCATCTCATTGCCAACCTAATCTATGAAAAAGGACTGTATTCATA